>PVHP010016283.1:0-36201 GCA_004024765.1 Zapus hudsonius | reverse complement strand
ATCAGAACCCAACTGCTTCAGCCTTCCAGTATGGACTGAAGACCAGAATCCTCCAGGCCTTCAGTGCCAGCTGGGACTGCTGAGGCATCCAGCCTCACGGAATGAGCACCTACTGGGTTCTCAGACTCTCAGCCTGCAGACAGCCACTGCTGGATCACCCAGCCAATGCACTAGAAGCCATTCTAATTCTATAAGTCCCTTTAATAATATATATTTATTGTATTTATTCTGTTCCTCTGCAGAGCCCCGACTAATAATACAGGTACAGTACATTAAAAAATTTTTTTTTATTATTTATTTGTAAGCAGCGAGAGACTCAGAAAGAGAGAAAGAGAGAATTGGTCTGCCAGGGCCTCTAGTCACTGCAAATGAACTCCAGATACATACACCACTTTGTGCATCTGGCTTTACATGGGTGCTGGGGAATTGAACTCGGGTCATTAGATTTTGCAGGCAAGAGCCTTAACCACTGATCCATCTCTCCTGCCTTGCTTTTTTTAATGAATAAAGCTGCTAGGAATATTTGTGTAAACTTTTTTTAAAAAATAATTTTATTTATTTATTTATTTGCAAGAAGAGAGAAGGGTGACAGAGACTAGGCACCCCAAGGCTCCCCGCCACTGCAAACAGACTTCCAGATGCATGCTCCACTTTGTGCATCTGACTCTACATGGGTCCTGGGGGAATCGAACTCCAGTTGTCAGGCTCTGCTGGCAAGCACTTTAATGGCTGAGCTATCTCTACAGCCCTGTGTACAAGCTTTTGCATGAAAATAAGTTTTGTTAATTTTTTGTTTTGGTTTTTCAAGGTAAGTTTTGACTTCTCAGGGATATGTGTCCAAAAGGCCAATGGCTGAGTTATACGGTTAGCTTGATTTAATTTTAAAAGGAACTATAAAACTGTTTTCCATAATGGCTGTACCATTTTATATTCCCGCCAGCCATGGAGGAGTGAGCAGTTTCTCTACACCCTCAGCAGCATTTAACGTTGTTGCTTTTCTTTTAGCCATTCCAGTATCTGTGTAGCGACATGTGTTTGTAATTTACATGTCTTTAGTGGTTAATGAAGCTGAACACCTCTCGTGTGCCGTCTGTACATCTTCTCTGGTGATGTGTCTGTGACTAGGCATGTCTTTTGCTCATTTCCTGGTTTGGTTTTTTTTAACACTGATTTTTTTAGAGTTATTTACATATCTTAGATACAATCCTTTGCTGGAGAAATGGTATGCCCATATTGTCTCCTAGTTTTATAATTTGTCTCTTTGTCCTTAATAGGGTGTTTCACAGAGTAATGTTATTTTGATGGCATCCAAATTATCCACCACAAATCTATTCTGTATCTTGTCAGTATCGTGGCTGCAATATTATGCAGTTTTATAAAAACCATTTCCAGGTGTTTTTAAAATATATATATATATGTATACATATATATACATATATATATATATATATATATATTTGCAAGCAGAGAGGGATAGAGAGGAGACAGAAAGAATGAGCAGGCCAGGGCCTCTAGCTGCTGCAAACCACCTCCAGACACATGCGCCATTTTGTGCATCTGGCTTTACGTGGGTATTGGGGAATCAAACCTGGCTTGTTAGGTTTTGCAGGCAAGCGCCTTAACCGCTGAGTCATTTCTTCAGCACCTACAACACAGTTTTGCTCTAAGCTCTGTCTGGAATTCATTTGCAGTGTCAAGAGGTTTTGGCATGCCAAGTCTCTCCTGCTCTCTCAAATAAATAAAGAAATAAAAATAAAAATTTTAAAATGGGATTTGTGCTTGCACTTAGCTTGTAGCTGTTAAGTGCCTATAATCCCTGCACTCAGGAGGCAGAGGCAAGAGAATCATGCCAGCCTAGGTACATAGGAAGACCCTGTCTCAAAACAAACAAAAACCCTGTTTGTTCAGATTCATGATACTATGCTTGGGGGCAGGGACGATGACACTAGGTAAGTACATGCACAGTTTGTCCACATCTATAAAGCACGGATATATTCAGAAATACACTGGCAAAAGCACCTCTAAAATATGTGAGCTCATTAAAAATACATAAATGACAGATGGTTGTCACCCTCTCAAAGCCATCTTTTGCAGGGAGGAGGTGGTTCAAGGCAGGGAAGGTCACTCATCACTAACCCGAGGCTGACAGACTCTGATATGAACACTGTACTCCAAAGGGAGAATAGTTCTGTGATCAATGAGTGATGTCTGCTACAGCAGCAGGACTGGGGAGTGGCAGCACATGCCACCCACTTAACCTCCCTGACCTAGAAAATTCCTCAAAAGCCCACATTCTCTCTGGTTGTAGACGGAGGGAGAGGACTCACTGTGCTTTAAGGCCCAAGGGAGGGAAAATGTGACACTATAATGGATGGATTTGGAAAGAATCACATTAAGTGAAGTGACCCAAACTCAGAAAAGAACCAAAGCCACATGTTCCCTGACATGCTGGTCTTAGCTTTCAATATCAATTAAATTATCTATGTATCTATATCTATATAAGGGGACAAATGTGGGGAAACCTATAAATGTTAGAGTGGTAACCAAAAGTTAGTATAGCTGGGCAGGGTGGTGCACATCTTTAATCCCAGCACTCGGGAGGCAGAGGTAGGAGGGATCGCCATGAGTTCGAGGCCAACCTGGGACTACAGAATGAGTGCGAGGTCAGCCCAGGTCAGAGTGAAATACTACCTCAGAACCCCCCTCCCAAAAAAGTGAGTATAAAGAGATGATCTGGAAGAGGGGTGAGGGGAGGGCAAAGGAACACATGTGACATGCAAACAGAAAGGGGGGACATTAGTGAGGAGGGGAGATTGGGAATAGGAGGAGGGATGAGAATTCACTAGAACAAACAATCTGAAAATGCCAGAATGGATGGTACCTAAATCTCTGCATGCCAACTAGAAAAGTGAAAACAAAAATTAAAGGGACACTGTGAGGAGGTTAAATGAGATTTATTGGCACGAAGGTCTACAGTGATAAACTTTTGCCAACGTTTTCCCCGGGGCTCAGAGCATATGTACCGCCGGTTGGAAGGGGACTTGGAATTGCATACGCACATACGCCACCAATAGATATTTGCAAACAAGGACATTTTTGGAACCACGTTTTCTGCTTTTTTATGAACAGCAAAAATGTGCCTTCCAGATGACATCTGTCTCTGGGGCCCCATCCTTTCTGCTTCCCCTGATCTAGTAGTAGATAAACAGCTGTGGACATAGCTTGTCCAGCACGAACATGTTAACACCTTGCTTCATAATATGCATAAAGAGAATTACTAGCGTTTCATCTGGGACTTGTGTAACACTGTGGAGTGAGCAGAAAATGCCTGTTTCGCATGAGATGTAGGGCGAAAAAAATCACTTTGGGCTCAACACTGTATTCCAACATCAGAGGGTAAATCACCCAGGTGGGATTTCCTGGAGTTGGGTAGGGTCTCTCCCACGGGGCCTCCTTACAGATTAGTCAAGGTAATTTCAGTGAAGTGTTTTCTACCTGGGAGAGAATGTAAGATCCCAGCTCTCCTGCACTCACTGTTCATGGAACAGCCGCCTCCCTCCTGACCTGGTTTTCTATAAAATAGCTCAGGATTAATTTCACTCAATAAGAGCCTCATACACTGCAAGTGCAAAGAAGCACCTGCCCTTTTGCTAGAAAGTTCTGAGGAAAGAGATGCTGGTAGGTGGGTCTGCCTGGTGATAGCGAGCTGGAGAGTTGTAAGAGTTCTGTGCAAGAAGATAACATGGAAAGTTCTAGATGGACAGCAAACCTTCTTCCTGGTGTTTCACCATTGACCTAGCCTTCTTTTCTCTTTATGAGTAAGAGATATATTTTAGGAGCCTGATCTATCTATCTATCTATCTATCTATCTATCTATCTATCTATCTGTCTGTCTGTCTATCTATCTATCTATCTGTCTATCTATCTATCTATCTATCATCTATCTATCTATATTTAGTTTTTCGAGATAAGGTCTCCCTCTAGCCCAGGCTGACCTTGAACTTATGGTGATCCTCCTACCTCTGACTCCCCAGTGCTGGGATTAAAGGCGTGCTCCACCATACCTAACTGCTGTGTTGTTTTTATTGTTTTGTGTAAATCATGTGTGTGAAGTTTGCACATGGATGTAGCTGTGTGCGTCCCATGCTCACAAGTGTGAAGGCTAGATGACGACAATGGATAACCTCTTCTACTGCTCATCCACCTGACTTCACTGAACCTGGAGCTCCCATTTTCAGTTAGACTGGTTGACCAGGGAGCCCTAGAGATCTTCCTTTCTCCACCCTCCTCAGCATGTGGGACCGTGCCTGGCTTTTTCTATGGGTGCTGGAATTTAAATCAGGTCCTGGTGCTCTTACCCTGAGACATCTCCCCAGACTCAACTTTTATTTTTTTTTTGGAAACAGGAATCTCATGTAACCCAGGCTGGCCTCGAACTTGCTATGTAGCCAACGATAACCTGGAGCTTCACGTCCACCTACAGGGTACTAGGATTACAGGTCTGTGTCATCACGCCCGGTTTACGTAGTGCTGGGGATGGTTCATGTATGCTAAGCAAGCATTCTACCAACTGAGCTACATTCTTAGCCCAAGCTATGCTGGTGTGGTTTTTTGTTTTGTTTTAGGCTCTGTGACCTTGGGGCCCATGATTTAAACTTTCTAAATCTCGTTATTTTTCTTATTGTGAAACAAGATGGTAAGACTCCTTCCTCCATCATCGGTGTGGTGTGTGTATGAAGATCACACATGTCAAAGCCTTCACATTGCAGCCAGCACAGATGCATTCCCTACTCAGCAGAAGTACAATTCTCTGAGAAGCTGAGATGTATCACAGTCCTAGGCCATGTTAAACTACCTTGGCTCAAGATAACCTATTGGACCCGCACTATGAGTCTAAGTCCTTTTATTCTGACAGAACCGATTTATTGTGGCTGTGACATAGCTTTGACAAGGGGGAAGACATCTGGTTCCCTACAATCTAGCACAAGAGGGACCCCAATAACCTGAAGACAGAGGCAGGCTGGAACCAAGACAGTACCCAGAGGGACGGCAGGTAGAGTGAGCTGAAGCAAGGACTCACTTTCAGGACATGAAGGTATTCAGACAGACAGACACACAGCCTTACATTCTACAAGCATCCTCAAAGGCACTGTGACCCACGCAACAGTTAGGCATGCATGCCTCAGTCTTCCAGAACAAGTCCGTGTTCGCTCCCTATTTAAAAGGGCAGAAAGCGATTTTTTTTTTCTATTACCAGGCAAGCACTATCAAAATAAAAAAGTTTAAAGTAATACTTCAGTGTTACTTTACAAGAGGCCTTCAGTTGCATGGAAGACCCCCTTGGGTAAAAGAACTTAATTTCCACAAAGCTTGGTAAATGGAATGTCATATTTATAAGCCTTAAACATCACTGCAAATTGGTACTGTGAAAATTCACCGTCACCTACAAAAGGCAGTGGCTGCATAGCTTTGGTACAAAAAAATCAAGGTCAACTTGCCTGCGATACTTTAATGAATGACATGTGTTATTTTTGTGAACTGTCCCTTTTAACTCGGAGTCAAAGGGGTACAGAGGAAAACGACAGACCAAAAAAAAATCCAACAACAAACAAGGCTTCCCACTGCTAACTCTTCTTGATGAAGAAGTTTATGGAAAACGTGGCCCCTCTCTGTGTTTGAGATTCCTTGGTCAAGTGATGGAGGCTGGCTGGGTGACATGGTCTTCAAGGTCCCCTCCTGGCTGAAGGTTCTGGGACAAAGTCACCTGAGCCAACTGATGGGGACCCAGTGAGTGTCCTTGCTCAGCTTCTCTAAGACTGCTCGGAGCTGGCTGAGGACACTCTGCAGGTCCTCCCTCACCAGCACAGTGTCTACCAGGTGCCCGAAGTGCTGATCGATGAAAGCAGCAGAGGCGGCCATCTCTTGCTGCTGCTCGTCCTGCAAGAAAGAGACAGTGTGGAGTCATCAGAACCCACCTTTGTGCCCTGTGGATAGCCAACATGTATGAGAGGAGAGTGGACTGATGGCACATACGCTGAAGCAAGTTAACAGGCAGCAAACACACTCATGGTTGAACATCACTGAGGAGCTCTGAACTGGAAGCCATGTCAGGAGGGGTGCCTATTTTTAAAAAATATCATTTCTTTATTTACTTGCAAGTAGAGAAAGACAGACAAGAGAGAGAAGAGAGAGAGAGATTGAGAATGGGTGTACCAGGGCCTCCAGCCACTGCAAATGAACTCTAAATGCATGTGCCACTTTGCATATCTGGATTTAGTTGCGTACTGGGGAACTGAACTCAGGTCATTAGGCTGTGCAGGCAAGCACCTTATCCACTGAGCAATCTCTCCAGCCCAGAGGAGTGCCTGTTTATTTCTGTGCATCTACAATATCATGTCCCTGCCCCAAGAAGTGGTACTAAGCTGTGTGTGGTGGGAAATGCCTTTAATCCAAGCACTAAGAAGACTGAGGAAGATGGCTTCATAGCCAGACCATGTCTCAGAAATAAAGGGAGAGGCACTGTAGTTCAGTGGTGGACTGCCTACCTAGCATTATGCAAGGCCCTGGGTTTGAGCCCTAACACCAAAAGAAGAGCCAGAAGATGGAAAAGAAGAGAGGGAGGGAAGGAAGGACAGAGAAATGGAAGGAGGGAAGGAGGAAAAGATGGTGTTTTGGGGCAATTTGGTACACAGGTTAAAGAATTTCATGAACTATAAATTATATTAACTGCATAAAAGCAAGGCAGGCACTTCTAGAATCAACTGGGGAAAGAAGAGGGAGAGGAGGTAATTCGAATACTTATTAGGATACTAGACTCTTACGTTCCTAATGTACGACTCAATTCTTTTCATTTCTTCACACTAGGACCAAGCACTAGCTGAGTAGACAAGGAGGAATAATTTAAGAAAGTACTGGGGCAACTTGGATCAACCCCTCCCCATTCCTGAGGGCTCTGATTTCTTTAATCTACCTGCTTGCCTTACACCTAGAATTATAAGGTACAGACAAAGACTCCATCTTGCCCAGCCTGGGCAACCTTTGTGTCTTCACTCAAAGAACCTCCGGGAAGTAGAATTTCCAGTGTGTTGTTGCTGACGATCAGCCTGGCTTGTGGAAGAAACAAGCTGTCAGATGAATTCTAAGAAACATGACAACATGTGATGCTGTGTTGCTGGCCTTCACCTGGGTCCCTTTCTATCCCTCTGCAGCCCTCTGTCACCTCCTCTGCTTCTAGGGACTCCATGTTTTTAGGCTGTCATGTGGGAAGTGGGGAATTCTGTGCCACTTCCAAAGTATTCCCTCCACTCTTCTGTCATCAACTCCTACTTCCATGAGGGCATCACAGTTTCAGGAGATGAAATTCAAATGTCTAGGAGACTTCCTTCCTTCCTTCCTTTCTTGCTTTCTTTTTGTTTTTTGTTTCAAGATAGGGTCTCACTCTCTAGCCCAGGCTGACCTGAAACTCACTCTTTAGACCCAGCTGGCCTTGAACTCACATAGATCCTCCTACTTCTGCCTCCCAAATGCTGAGATTAAAGACATGAGCCACCACACCCAGAGACTTTTTTTTTTCATGTTGGAAATCTAAGAGGAGGCTGAGATCATTTCTCCTTATTTCCCCCAGTTGGGGAAAAAACAGATTCAAAAGTAGCTTCACAATCCTATGTTACCTTCAGAGTTCCTCACCTGCTCAGAGGCACTCTGCAGAACCCAGGTAGCCCTGGACCTTCTAGCTCACCTTCCCTAACACACACACACACACACACACACACACACACACACACACACACACACACATCCCATGTCTGCTGCTCCTACACACTCACATGGTTCATCTGGAGAGCCATTAGACTTCTGAGAGATCATAGAAGGAAAGCCTTTCTTCATTACTAAATCCTATCATCTCCTAATAAATATTTGCATTGGAAAAGAACTTGAGTAAACCTCTAAGACAGCAAATGACGTAACATTTACTTAGCAGCCATAAATCCCCTGGACTCTTTCCCTGGTTGGTAAAGGAGGAATCATGCCCTGTGACTTCATTTGGTAAGAGTCCTACCTAGCACCCAGGAGGCTGAGGCAGGAGGACTGTAAGTTGAAGGCCAGCCTAGGTGACACACTGAGACCCTGTCTCAAAGGAAAAAAAGAGGGTTGGAGAGATGTTCCAACAGTTAGGAACACCTCTTGTGCAAAGACTGAGGGACTGAGAGACCACTCAAGTTCCCTCCAGGACCCACATAAACAGCTGGGTGTGGCCATGCACATCGGAAACCCCAGGTCTATGGGGAGCAGAGACCTGGAGAATTGTGGGGACTCATGAAAAACAAACAAACCAACACAGCAAGCTCCAGGATTAGGAAGAGACTACCTGAAAAAGCAATGAAGGGGGACACCTAATGATCCCCTCTGGTCACTGCAGGACCCTGTGTGCACAGGGGGTGCCACATGGGCACATGTATATACATACACAACACACACACAAGAGACAGAGCGAGAGAGAGAGAGAGAGAGAGAGAGAGAGAGAGGAGGGAGGAAAGGAAAATAAGTCACAGTCCTGAAAAGTCACATAGGAAAGACTGCCCCCATGCAGTCCCTGTCTCCACATCAGATTAGGTGAATGGGTCCACAGAAAGATGTACCACTGGGCTGGAGAGGTGGCTTAGTGGTTAAGGCATTTGGCTAAAAGCCTAATGACCTGGGTTTGATTCCCCAGTACCCATGTAACACCAGCTGCACCATCTTGAGTGCAAACATCTGGAGTTTATTTGTGGTGGCTATAGGCCCTGACTGGCCCTTTCTTTCTCTCTCTCTTCTCTTTGTCTCTGCTTGCAAATAGATATATAATCAATTAAAATTTAAAAAAAGATGTACCATCAATCTGTGGTCAGCAACGAAATGGACAAAGGATGTGGGTATTTTATATAATAGATTCCCCTATCTGGAACTTGTATCTGGAGTCGGGAATCACATAAATATTTTGTGTCACAAAAAACTCAGACCTTTGTGAAGAATTCCCCCAAATGTGGTCTGGGGTTTGCCTACGTCATCAACCTCACAGGAAAGCATGTGTGTGAAGGATGGAAAGGCTGCCAGGTCTGGTGGTACCAGCACTAGGGAAGCTGGGGCACTTCGGGTTAGAGGAGCGAGGCAGGATCTCGCAGTTAGCACATGACTTGGCCCACAGACATGGACAGAGGTGTTTCATCCTCAGCCCCTGGCCCAGAATGGAGCGCTAAAGGAGATGGACAAGGGGCCAACTAGTCAAAACTAAGGCTATCAGTAACTGAGAGAGACAGCTAACATCAACCTGGGGCCTTCACATATATACGCACATACATATTTGCACACCCATACACACACATGTACACCATACACACATAGAAAAAAAAAGTCAGCACACTGGGCTGGGGTGTAGCTCAATTGGTACAGTGCTTGCTTTGCATGCACAAAGCCCTGGGTTCAATCCTCAGCACCTCATAAAAGCCAGTGTGGTGGTGCACGCCTGTAATGCCAGCATCCAGGAGGTAGAAACAAGAGGATCATGAGTTCAAAGCCATCCTTGGTTACACAGTGAGTTCAAGGACAGCCTGGGTGACGTGTGTGTGTGTGTGTGTGTGTGTGTGTGTGTGTGTGTGTGTAAAGTAAAAGAAGACAAATACAAAAAGTCATATGTTATATTGTTTTGTATAAAATATTTAAAATAGGCACATCTATAGCAACAGAAAATTGATTTGCAGTTGCCTGAGGATAGGAAGAGTTGGGAGAAAACAGAGTTTTCATCTGCTACTTTTTAGAGTAGTTCTTTTTAATAGATAGATAGATATAGATAGATATAGATATATAGATGTAACTATAGCTATAGATAGATGATAGAGATAGAGCTATACAATTTATTTAAGAGAAAAAAGAGAGAGTGGGTGTATGGGCATCTCAGGGCCTCTTACCACTGCAAATGAACTCCATCTGGCTGCACGTGGGTACTAGGGAATCGACCCTGGGTGATCAGGCTATGCAAACAAGCACCTTTAAGCACTGAGCCATCTCTCCAGCCCAAATACAAGGTTCTTAATTGACTGTATAATATTCCACTCCCTCCTGTGAGTTGTGTAATTAGTATACTGAACTAAGCCCCACTACTGGACAGTTAGGTTGTTTATGCCTTTTTTTTTTCTGTTGTTCTGTCTCTGCCTTGATGACAGTGTTTCCTGTCTCGGTTGCTAGGTGGTTCTACACCCAAGCTGATGTTCTCCCTGTTCTCCTAAAGAACATTTTTAATGCTCCTTCGAGTCATGTTCTCCAAAGTAATGTATTAGCGTGGACATTTACATCTGTATGAAGAACAATTATATCAAAATCTGTGTTTGGAGGGGAGTTCTGTCTCAGAAGGATCTGAGGAGCCTCCCTCAGTCTGAAGCAGTCACACTAGAAAGAAGCCATTACATGGTGATTGGTGGTTAATGGATGGTGGACATGGTCTCAGAAATATATTAATATGTTGATGGTTCAAACTGTTTGAAAGCAATGATAATGACCTTGTTAATGTTTTGACTTAAAAAACACTTGGGTTTGGCTGAGAAGTACAATAGAAAAGTGTGATAGAAGTCAGTGTCTTTTTGGGGGTAGGGGGGTGATCAGGGTGCTGGTGTGATGGGGTAGAAGGTATTCAGCCCAGGCAAAGCTGCCCTGCCTGAATTGGGAGGCAATGTCCCATCTCACACCTTCTGGAACCATGACCATCTTTTCTTAGTCTTGCTAAAAGGCAAAGAGGAAAGATAGCCTCTCACAAAAGATATGTCCTTAGTCCCTCTCTCCCCCTGAGAGTGAGAGCACCCATATGCCGGAAGCTGTCCCTGGAATGACTCCTCTTAACCCTTCAGAGAAATAATTGGAAAAAAAAAAAGATCAACTGTAAACTTACAAGTGGAGCTGCCGTGTCCTCACAAGCTGGGGACATAGGTGACAGTTTCCTTTTCTCTGGGATTGCAGGCTTTACAAATATAATATAGGGCTTGAACTCAGAGGTCCTCAGGTGTTTCAGTGCCTAAGAAAGAAAGTTCAGGAAAACTATACACGCTCGAAGTCTTATTTCGATATATTCTGAGAGCTCGGTCCTCATGGGCTGTCTCGGCCTCAATGGCAAAGGTCTTGGTTACTTTGGTCCTGCGACAGTTGACTTCTGCTGGGTCGGCTAACTGCATTCTTCATGCTTCACTTTGACACTGAACTTGGCTGGGCCAGTAGCCCACTTGCTAAGAAAGGAAGGGTCCAAAGCCTCAGCTTCTCTCTTGGCTCGGACCCTCCAGCTCAACCTCCTTTAGGCTCTGTCTCACCTGCTCTTTCCTGATGGACAAGGGCACATCCATTGAGTCAACCATCATCTATTTGCCTGCGATCCTGTGAAGCTGGGATCACACATACTGGCTTCTGAGAGTCACAGAAAAGGTTTGCAGAGCAAATGCAGGGATACCTAAGGGATCACTTGAAATAAACTTATAGATTTTTAGCTTTTCCATATGCAAACCACCCTGTTAATTAACACATCTTTTGTAAAATGTAAGTGCCTCTATTTGCAAATACCGGTATTACATTTCTACGAAGAGTATCTGCATATACACACAAAAAATCAGTAAAATCACTTTTCAAAAATACCTTTGAAATGTAGACTGAATAGCCCAGATGATTGAGGAGTTATAAGCAAAATGTGGTATTTGAAATGTGTTTTAAGCCAATGTCAGTAAAATAGCTTACAGTTTATACTATAACATCAAAGATCTGTTCCTATAAAGGAAAAAAGATGAGGTTAAGTAGATGGCCAGGCCCTGTGGGGTTGGCAGAGCGCTCACTGAGTAGACTGGGAAGGGCTTTGAAGTTCTGCTCAGGCTCTGCCTGACCTCTTTCACTTAGAAACTGCTCTCCAGACCGCCTTCCCCTTTGGCTGCCCCAGGAGTTCCTCCCCACTGATTCACTGGTCCTGCTTGCAGGGAGGTCCAGCTGAGACAGGCAGCTCAAGGCAGCCTCATCCGGGTACTTACATCTATTGCTCTGTCATGTTGCACTTGGCCAGGTAGGGCCAAAGTTTGTTTTTTGTTTTGTTACGAGACAGGATTTCACTGTATAGCCCAGGCTGGCCACAAACTAATGAGCCTCTTGCCTTCCAAGTGCTGGGATTATAGGTAAGAACCATCTTGCTATCACTGTCCTGCTTCTATAGGGTACCAGAGGGTCCCTCTAATTAGGGCTGTCTTTGTAGATAGCAGGACATGTTTTGGGATTTAAAGATTTCATTCAATTCTCAAAGAGAGACCCAAGGATATTTAGCATCCAGAATTCTGAACTAAAAATTCCTTAGACTGAGGTCAAGTGTTATATCAAATGTACAGTCCCCCGATTGGTTACAAATTCTGTTAACTACATGCCTAGCTGGCCCAGGAACTCACTTCTGGTTCCACGTCCACCAAGCAAACTTTGTTTTTGGCCATAACAGCCTGAATGGCCTCCAGGCTGGTTCCATAGAGATGTTCTTTATATTCACCATGCTCCAGGAACCTAAAATACCAAAGGAGAAAAGTATTTCAGTTCCTGAGAATCCCAGCTTGGGGGGAAAAAAAGTATACTTCCAGCATCTCTCTCTCCCACTTTCAGCTTCCCCATCCTTTCTGGAAGCCTTCCCAGGGGATCAAACACAATCGTGGACAGATACACAGACACACAGCTGCCCACTGGCTCATGAGACATACTTGTTGTGATGTAAGTCAGCCTCAAATGCTTGCTTGGAGACAAAGTGATATTCCACCCCTTCTTTCTCGTGGCTCTTCCGGGGTCTGGTGGTGTCTTTTAAAGAGAGAAGGATTGCTGGGCAAAGAGATGCCACATGACACCAAGCAGAGCAAACCTGTGCCCTCACCCAGGAGTTCATCACTGATCTGTGTGCACGAACCAGTCACTTCCAGTCAAGGGTCCTTGGATAACTCTTTTGATATAAGCAGATCTCTCTCTCTCTCTCTCTCTCTCTCTCTCTCTCTCTCTCTCTCTCTCTCTCTCTCTCTCTCTCTGTCTGTCTTTTGAGGGTCTTGGCTCTAGCCTAGGCTGACCTGAAATTCACTATGTAGTTTCAGAAGTCTCAGAGTGGCCTCAAACCTCTACCTCTGTCTCCCAAGTGCTGGGATTAAAGGCATGCACCATCATGCCTGGCTGAATCTAAGCATCTTACTGGGCACATAAGACACTCATGATGTGTTCAACTCCAATTCAACTTCCCTTCCTGCCACATCATCTATGTTACTGTCCTCAGTCCCTAGCACAGCACCCCAGGTCACAGCTGCATGTTCTCTCTGGAAAGCAAACTCTTGCTTTCTTCTCTGCATCACCTAGGACTGTATGTAGGCATTCTGCCAGACTTGCATCCAGCTGCAGAGGAGGGCTAAGCAATACCTCTCACCAGCTCTGGGCTTCTCTGCCCTGCTCTCTTATTCAAGCAGGGGGCAGATACCACAGGAGTCAAGTGTCATTCTTGAAAGGTCCCCAACTGTGGGGCCCACTCAGTGTCAGGGAGATACCACCAATTTGCCTGCATTATGCTCTGATGAACTCTCCTTCCTCTGGCACAAGCCATGCAGGGGTCCTCTAGCTGCCTCAGAGGGTCTCAATGGACCACTGAGAGTGACCCTCTTCCCATAATGCTTAGGTCTTACAATCCCTACAATTTGCCTACAGCAGGCAGTGTCTGGTGATCCCCCAGACTCAAAGCATGAAAAAGATGATGAAGAACTTGCAGAATCCAGTCCTGGGAAACACAGATAGAAGCACCCCCCCACACACACACACACACAGAGGGCCCTCTTACGTGGAACAGGGACACCAAAATGCTGGGGGTTCTCAGCCACCAGCTTTTGCTTCAGTTCATGCAGTCGGGCTCCCAGAGAACCTGGAATGGAAGAAAGTCTGACCTAATGACTACTCAACTCTTCAGGGAAGAAAGCAGCTAACCCTCTGGGAACCCAGGATGCCACCTACCAATCAGAACCACCAGGCGGGGACGCTCACCAGGCTGGTGTTGGTACCTGGCCACCTCCTCGTAGGTCGGGAGGTCTGGGGTCTCAGCTCCTGCACATGTCTTCCCTTCTTGTGAGCCACCCAGCCTCTCCCTGCAGCCCAGCCTGAAGCTCCTCCGAAGACCAGCTTGGGGAAGGAAGGGCAAAGGGAGACAGTGAGATTTGTCCCCAGGATCCCCTGAGGAAAACCTCCATCTAGCCAGGCATGGAGGTAGGGCTGGGCCCCCTGGCCTCCCCAACCTCTTGCTCAGAAGGGGCAGTGTAGGAAAAAGTGGTTCTCAAACCCACATACTAAGGCTCAAGGTCACTGTTTGCCTTGGCATGTGACTGACCTTGGGCAAGTCTCTAGATTTCCTTTTCTGGGAGAGGATGTACGAATGCAGTGAATAGTCCTAGATTGGATCCTGGATGGAGAAAATGCTCTAAAGGACATTTTTGGGACTAGTGGTGATATTTTAATAATCCTATATAAGAAAATAGAAGCCAGGCAGAAACATTTGCCTTTAATCCCAGCACTCGGGAGGCAGAGGTAGGAGGATCACCATGAGTTTGAGGTCACCCTAAGACTACACAGTGAATTCCAGGTCAGCCTGGGCTATAGTGAGATCCTACCTTGAAAAACGAAAAAAGAAAGAAAGAAAATAGAATTATATACGTGAAATTTCCAGAATTTAATCATTATCCTAAAGTTGTGCCAGAGGATGCCCTTGTCCTTAGGAAATACATGCGGGGGTGCATAAGGACAAAGGGTCATGATGTCTACTGAATGCACATGTGACTCAGTTACCAGATGGGCATCTGTAGAGAGGAAATGAGACAGCAACAGAGCCATGCCGACAACCCATATGTCTGTCTGGCATGGAGCACAAGGGAGCTCTCCGTTCAATTCTAGAAATTTGAAATCACTTCTAAATAAAAGCTAGAAAACTTTTTTTTTTTTTGCCTGTTTCCAAGGCCATTAAAAAATGGGTGAAAACAAAAGCTCCATGATTGTGTGGTAAATATGTTAACACTGAACAGACCCCAATTAAGAAGATGGGGATGAAATGAGTGTCAGCGGGGCTGTGGAGATGGCTCAGTGGGTAGAGTGTTTGTGGTGCAAGCAGGAGGACCTGATCCCCATCACCCATGTAGAAGCTAGTACCTCTGGCTTCCACACACACATGCACAATATGCACCTGCACATACATACACACACAGGCAAGAGAAAAGAAAAATTAGTGTTAACATAATGCTCTGTGTCCCTTCCCAACCTAGACCCTGTGGCCAGCAGTGAAGTAAGAGCTAGGGTGGGGCCCAGGCCTGGGCAGGCTCACAGCCCCACCCTGGCCAACAGAGATGAGGGTCCCACAGGCTCAGAGGGGCCTGAATCCCTGGTTCTGGAGCGTGAGGCTGTTTATGGGCTAGGAGGGGGAACAGGGAAAAGCCCGCTACTCACCCACATAGTGCCCTTTGAAGTACCCTTCATAGTCACAGGTCTCTGGAAACCAAACAGAGGAAGAGATGAGTCATGTTGGACACATCCTGAAGTTCCAAAGCCCTGGTCCCTGGGTGGCCAGGCAGAGCCCTCTAGGATGGTGGCCTAGGGGAGCTCAGGAAAAATCCCACATTCTGGCCATGCCAGGACCAGTCCTATTTTTCTCACTTCTCCATGCCTAGGCCCGACAGCCTTCCCAGGCCTTGGCAAAAGTTCTAGGACAGGAAGTCCCCTCCCAGTCTTCCTGGATCCTGAGTGGGACAGTGGGAATGAGAGGATTCAGTTCAGTGTCTTGCCCTCCCATGTCTCGGCTCCTAGCTCACTGGGTCAGTGAGCACAGCCCCTCATGTCAGAGCCATGGGGATGGGCCCCAGGCCTTGTTCACATCTCCGCTCCACAAGGAAAACCAGCCCCCTTGGCCCAGCCGCTGCACGGAAAGGGGCCTCGCTAGTGTGCACAGGGGACAAAATACTGGGCCTACCTTTGTCACAAGGCTGATCATCTGTGGTTTGCACAAAAGACAGATGGGACAGTGTTAGTGCAGGGGACCAGGAAGCCCTGCGGCTGGGAGGCAGCCATGGCCTCAGCGACCTGAGGAGCCTCCATCTGTCCCGTTTCTTTGCTCCAGCAGGCCTGCGATCTGAGTGGTGCTGTTTTTAAAGCCCAAGTCCCGCTCTCATAAGCCTTCTTGTGCGTGTCTCATTAGCAGCCCTAGAAAGCCAGTGTGTGGTTGGAAGTGGCTTCTGGGCAATTTACTCAGCAGCTTTGCCTCCTGACAACAAGTCTAGAAAAGTGGCCATGGCTGATGGAATGACACACCCTCTGGGGCTCCAAGTGGAATTAGGACCTGCTCTCCCTTTCCTGGGATTGGAAGCCTGTCTGGAAATGCAGGCTCCTCACTCAGTTATGAGCCCCCTATAGCAAAGAGAACAAACCCCACAAAGCCTCCTCCCTGTGAGGGGATCTAACCTAGAGCCTCTGTCCACAGGACCTCCAAAACCCTGACATGGAAACTTATGAGCCTCCATCTTCCCATTTGGGGAAAGAAGATGCCTGATTGTAGCTGCTTCACAGGGCTGTTAGGACCATGAAAAGGCTAGATGAGACTCATGTGCACGAGGCCCTGGGATCCAATCCCAGCATCACAAAACAACAACAAAAATTTAAATGAAATTGGAGAAATGGCTCAGCAGTTAAGGCATTTGTTTGCAAAGCCTAAGGACCCGGGTTTGATTCCCTGGGACCCATGTAAAGCCAGATGCACAAGGTAGCTAACGCATGTGTCTGGAGTTCGTTTGCAGTGGCGGGAGTCCCTGGCCTGCCAATTCTCTTCGCCCCCCCCCCCATTCTCTCTCACTGCCTCTTTTTTTAAATAGAAGGCAAGAATATAGGTGGGTCTGTTTTCCAAGATGAAGTGCTGCACAGGGTAGGGTTATCAGCTAAGCTACAGGTTACCAGGTAAAACTGAGTCCCCCGTCCCAAACACTTCATGGAACATGCACTTGAAAGGAACTTGTGTCTATCTCAAATTCAAATCTAATAAATGTGCTATGCAAATCTGCCAATGCTGTCACAGAGACACAAGACCACTTAGAGTGCCTCCATTCCCTTCCCCATCAGTGGGTTTTAGCATTCAGGTCAGCCCCTTGGAAAGCTAAGGAAAGCTGAGCACTCTCTTCCAAACAGACACATTCACACCCATAAAGGTTTACACCCCAGCTTGGAGGGATATTAACATAACTCCAGTATCCATGGGCCCCAATATAGAACCACTGACTCAACCCCAATTCCCTTCCTCATGCCTTCCCCATCTTCTCCTTTCCCTGAAGGCCTGCAGGCTGGGCTTCTTCGGAACACTGAGACCCGAGTCCTGACCCTCCTGCCAGTACTGCCTCTGCCAGACTACTCACAGGAGGGCTTCTTGAGGCTCTGGGGACTTGGCAGGGTACCAGTGGCTCTCCGGTAGCTTAGGCGTCTGTGGGGATACAAGAGGATAGGTATTCATAAGCTGGGATGGATAACCAGCTTAAGGGAACTTTCTAGAAACTCATCTTGAAGCTTCTGCTTCAGCAGGTCTGGGATGTGGATACTCCCCTGGAGACCACACAAAGAGGGCCACCAAAATGGGTGGACCCTGAGGTCTGTCATCATCACACACACCAAGAAATGTGAAGAAGGTCACAATCTACCAAGGAGGTGACACAGTCCTGGCTCCCTGGTCTCTGACCCAGGATTTACCCTCTGGGAAAGAATATGAAGATCCCTCTTATGTAAGGTAGCTACTGCAACCTGTAACAGAGGACAGCCTTCCGTGCAGGCCCTCCAGCTCTCAACCCTCAGAACACTCCCCTGCACCCGCCATCTTTACATAAAATGTGCATCTGAACTGTCTGGCTTTCCCTCTCTACACTGTGAGCTTCTCCAGGGGTTCACAGCAACTGTAAGATGCCCAACACAAAGGCTGGGTATGGAGTCTTATGTCTGTAATCCCAGCACTTGGAAGGCTGAATAAGGAAGGACTTCTACAAATTCAAGGCCAGCCTGGACTACATAGCAAGACCCTGTCTCAAAAAAATAATTTTAAAAAATAAATAAATAAAGATGTCTGGCTAGGCTAATCCTAGTAAACTATTATATGTTGACTAAAAATTACATACAAGGAATATGTAACCATATAAGAAATATTAGTGTCAAAATGTTAAATTAAAAAGGGGGACTGGGGAGATGGATCAGTTAGTAAAGTTCTTGACATGCAAGCATGAGGACCCCAGCACCTCCATGACAGACAAGTGTGGCAGTGTATGGCTGTAATCCCAGCACTGGGGAGGTTGGAGACAGGAGAATCCTCAGGTCTCACTGTCTTCTATCAAGCTGTATCAGTGAGCTCCAGGGTCAGTGAGAGACCCTGTCTCTAAAAATAAGGCAGAGTGACTGAGGAAGACACCAATGCTGACCTCTGGCTTCCATATGCACACACACACACACACTCATAGGCAGGCAGGCACACGGCACAAATAAACACATGCAAAAAAATAAAGTCAGATCCCAAATTCTGTGTGTGACACATATAAAAAACACAGGCAGGAAATAAACTATACTGTTGGACACTGGCGAGACTTTGGGTAATTTTCTTCACCTAGTCATCCTCTTCTGTCTTTTCCTATTTTCTTTCTCTGCCCTCTCTTAGTACATATTGTATCACTGACTAGCTGGATCCATGGGTTCCGCATCTGCAGTTTCAGTGAACTGCGGACTGGCAGTATTTGAAAGAAAAACTGTCCTTCTAAATGTTTACACACTTTTTCTTCTTGCTATCCAGTTACAATGCAGCATGTCATCCATTTACATAGCATTTACAGTCATGAGGTATTAAAAGCATGTAGAAGATGTGTATAGGTTATATGCAAATGTATCATTTTATATAAGGACTTGAGCACCTGCTAGTTTTGGTGTTGGGGGGAGAGGGGGCTCTAGAAGCAATCACAGGGGCTGGAGAGATGGCTCACCAGTTAAGGCCATTGCCTCCAGAGCTCAAGGACCTGGGTTCAATTCCTCAGTACCCATTCATGTAAGCCAGATGCACAAAATGGTGCATACATCTGTAGTTTGTTTGCACTGGCTACATGCCCATACTCTCTGTGTATGTCTCTTTGTGTCTCTCTCTACTTGCAAATAAATAAATAAATAGAAGAATCCCAGCAGACACTGAGGAAGAACTATGTACATTAATTTTTATTAATGTAAATGTCCAGCTGGACCTGGTGGCACATGCCTGTAATCCCAGCTCTCTGGAGGCTGAGAAAAATGGATAGCAAGTTCAAGGCCCACCTGGGCTACAAAGTGGGTTCAAGGTCAGCCCAGATAGTTTAATGAGACATTGTCTCAAAATTTAAAACAGTCAGTTGGGTATTATGGTGCACTTCTTTAATCCCACTACATTTATTTAAATCCAAACATTCATCTCTACCAGGACAAGAAGTTACAGACACAAAAGTAATTGGTACTTACATCAGGGAAAACCAGTCCATGTGCCTCTCTTACTACAGTGGCAAAGACTTGGGGGTTTGCCATGTACCCAAGCCACCAGCCACTGAAGAACCAACACAGAATAGTACCCTAGACTCACCTCTCCTGGAACTGCTTGGAAGGGATGAGGCCAGCTCGAAGATTGGTGTCCCCCACTCGCTTGGCCTGCCACCACGTGGGGTCATCCTGGCTTACCACCTCCAGGACCTGCCTACGTTGGAAAGGCAAGCCCGCCTCCTGGCAAGGGATGGCTCGGTCCTCCCGTGGGTCATAGTGGAAAAGGGCAAGCATGAACACCTGTGTGGGAATGGCTGCAGTGAGCTAGCCAGCTCTGCACAGAAGCACAGGCCACTGCAAAGGCCAGATGACATTCACAGTGAAGCAAAACAAGCAGCCTTGAAAACAGGAAGCTGGTCTTAGAAACACACTACATTCTAGTCAGAAATCCAGTGAGACAGGCCCCCCCTGACCGACGTCATCTTTCCAACTGCGGTGGCTTGAATTAGATATCCTCCATAAAATTGTGTGCTTTAAATGCTTGGTCCCCAGATGATAGCAGTTTGGGAAGTAGAGCCTTGCTAAAGGAGGTGTGCTGTTGGGGGCAGGCTTTGGGGTGTTAGAGCCAGTTGTCTTGCCAGAGATCAGTTCATTCTCTTGTTGCTGTTGCCCACCAGCTAGCCGGGGGCCATGTCCAACCTCTGTTCTATCATCTTTTCCCTGCCATCATGAAGCCTCCCCTCAAGACTATGAGCCAAAATAAACCCTTTCCTCTCCTTAGCTGCTTTTGGTTGGGTGTTTTGTCTCAGCAATTCGAAGATAACTACAACACCAACTGTTACAGACAGCTTCACGTTGCCGGGATGAACATCCAAGCCAAGCACAGCTTAGGGGGGGAAGGGATTCATTTCAGCTTACAGATCCAAGGGGGAAGTTCCATCTGTGGCAGAAGAAGCTATTTCCATGCATCCAAGCAGGGAAAAACAACGAAACAGCCCGTGAAAACTAAAAGCAGCAAACAGCAGGGACTCTCTCTGCACACCTTTGGGCTAGAAATCAGATGCACCCCTAAGCACACCTTAGGTCTGGACCCCAGAATTCACCCCTAGTAATGCCTTCTCTAGCGGGTGGCTGGAGACAAGCTTTTTTGTTTGTTTGTTTTTGTTTTGTTTTGTTCTTTGTTTTTTCAAGATAGTGTCTCACTCTAGCCCAGGCTGACCTGGAATTCACTATGTAGTGTCAGGCTGGACTTGAACTCATGGCGATCCTCCTACCTCTGCCTCCCAAGTGCTGGGATTAAAGGTGTGCACCATCACACCTGGCTGAGACAAGCTTTAATAAAACACCTGAGTCTATGGGGGACATACATTTAAACTACCACACACAACCTGAACATTTCTGCATGTACACAATCTGATGTTCTCCCAAGAGCTCCTATGCATACACAAAGCAACATCAAATCCTGGGGACAAACATTAAAAGCCAGCACAATTTGTAAGCACTGTTATTTTTACTGTACCAACTGTTCCTCATGAAGGCAGGCACCATCTGTGACTGAAAATCTAGAGGTCCTGGTAGGAACCCAAATATCAACAAAACGACTGTCACTCCTGCCTCACTACCACTTCTCGTGTCTGTAATTGGCTCCCACAGTTTTTGCAGCTCAACTCTGCCTTGTCTGTCATATCCTTAGCCAAGTTGCTTCTCTAGAGAAAGGGTGAGGACAAAGATCTGTTTCACATGCTTACGTTCTCTATTACTCAGTGGTATGGATTTATTTATTTCATGTATTTTAAGTCCCAGACCATTTGGGCCTCATTATCTTCAGTGGCAAATAGAAAGAAAAGAAAGGGGTCAAGAAGGTTCTTCCTGGGCTGGAGAGATGGTTCAGTGGTTAAAGTGCTTGCCTGAAAAGTCTAAAGACCTGGGTTCAATTCCCCAGTACTCATGTAAAGACAGATGTACATGGTAGCCATGCACCTGGAGTTCGTTTGCAGTGGCTGGAGGC
Source organism: Zapus hudsonius (assembly GCA_004024765.1). Taxonomy (NCBI): domain Eukaryota; kingdom Metazoa; phylum Chordata; class Mammalia; order Rodentia; family Dipodidae; genus Zapus; species Zapus hudsonius. The sequence goes on along the minus strand of PVHP010016283.1, from coordinate 14,642 downwards.
CCTGGTGTACCCATTCTCTCCCTATCTGCCTCTTCCTCTCTATTTCTCAAATAAATAAATAATTTTTTTAAAGGAAGGGTCCTCAGAGAGATCTGAATGGGACTCCTTTGTGTATGCCAAACAGGAGAGACTTGGCAAGATGATGGTTCGCCTTTTATGGCTGTATGTTGTGAAGACAAACACCCTCATCTAGCCCCAGATGTTAGAAGGATACTAATGTAATCTTAAGTGACTGCCCAGATTGAGCATCGGATCAAGGAGAAATATTTAAGAGGGTTGAGCTAAGGGACAGACTGTCACGCTCTCTTCCTGCATAGCCAGAACCAACAAAAGCTGTGACACAATAGCTCATCCCAGGAAGAATGATTCTATATTATTTATGCTCTGGGATTTAATCAAAGGGTGCAGGTAAGAAACAGCCATAGGAAGATTATTTCTTCATTTGCTGGGGAAAAAAAAGCCATTGAAGACATTGTCCATAATTAATCATCATTCATCAATAAATGTATTCACATCTCTCCTGGGCCAGAGGCTGCTGTGTCCCTCTTTCATGCTTTTAGAGGGAGGTGGGAGGGAGGAAGGAAGGGGTAAAACTGTGGGAGCCTCTCATGCCTAAGAGGGAGGGTTGGGATTGGCCTGCTTCCTTCCGTTCTCATTATGTTCTCCTTTCTGCCTTGGCTGTCAGGAAGTTCAAGTTCGCTATGAAATCAGAGTGATGCCCTTCCTCTCTATCCTCTGCTACCACTTCAGTGCAAGGCTTAATCATCTCCTGCCACTGCAAACTAACTCCAGACACACGCATCTGGCTTTACATGGGTACTGGGGACTCAAACCCAGGTTGTTAGGCTTTGCAAAGAAGTGTCTTTAACCACTGAACTATCTCTTTAGCCCAAATCTTAATCATTTCTAATCTAGGTTTCTATGAGGGCCTTCTACCAGGCCTGCCTGCCTTCCTGCAGCCCTCACCCACTCTGGTGGCATGTGCTTGTAATCCCAGCACTTGGAAAGCGGAGGCAAAAGGATCAGGAGTTTAACGCCAGCCTCCCATAATGAGTGAGGTCAGTCTGGACCACATGAGACTGTCTTGAAAAGGAAAAATTAAGCATGGCAATGCACGCCTTTAATTCCAGCACTCAGGAGGCAGGGGTAGAAGGATTGATGTGAGTTTGAGGCCACCCTGAGATTGCATAGTAAATTCCAGGTCAGCCTGAGCTACAGCAAGACCCTATATCAAAAAAAAAATTAGTTAATAATTAATTAAAAAACCAACACAGGACTGGAAAGATGGCTCAGCGGTTAAGGCACTTGCCTCCAGTGCCTAAGGCCACGGGTTCAATTCCCCAGGACCCACATAAGCCAGACCCACAAGGTGGTGGCCCTGGTGCGTGCTCTCTCTCTCTCTCTCTCTCTCTCTCTCTCTCTCTCTCTCTCTCTTTCTCTCTCTCTCTCTCTGCTTGAAAATGAATAAAGTATTAATTAAAAAAACCCAACACAAACAGATATAGCTGGATCTGCTCCTTCCTTAAGAAACAAATAAAAACACCTTTAAAACTTTTCACTACCATGAGGTTATCTCTTGGGCTCTGAGGTGTTCTCCCACCTCCAGGGCTGGGCCACTTAAGTGCACCCTGGCCAACTGCAGCAGCCATCTACCTTCATCTACACCTCTCTGCCTCAAGGCTCACTTCCTTTGGTCAATGGGTCTGCTCTTCTCTAACCTAGCAGGCTCCTTCCTATACCCGTGTGGCTAATATAAACAATTTGTATTCAAGTCCTTGTGTTGGATCAGCCTGACCTTCCCCCTAAAACCCTAGCCATGTTCACCTCCCTCTAACCACCCCAGCACCCCACTCTGTGATCCTTCTGAGGTGTCATATGGTTGTCAAGGACTTGCTCTCTCCCTAGCATCCCAATTCACACTAGGAACACTTTGAACTACAAATTGTCCCTGTCCCCAGAGAGCCTGGCACAGAGAGACCACCACAAAAGGTAGGCCCAGCACATAGTCAACCCAAGGACACTTACGTCATTGGTCCAGAATCCAGTGCCTTAGGTACCTTGGCTCCTCTTTCTGGCCCGGATTTTCTATTTCTTTCTTTCATGGTTTTTTTTTTTTTTTTAAGGTAGGGTCTCACTCTAGCCCAGGCTGACGTGGAATTCACTATGGATTCTCAGGGTGGCCTCAAACTCACAGCAATCTTCCTACCTCTGCCTCCTGAGTGCTGGGATTAAAGGTGTGCACCACCACACCTGGCTCCAATTTTCTATTTCAATTAAAATAACTTTGTCTTTTTTTTAAAAAAAAATTATTTATTTATTTGCAAACAGAGAGAGATAGAGAGAAGAGAGACAGACAGAATGGGCATGCCAGGGCCTTCAGCCACTGCAAACAAACTCCAGATGCATGCGCCATCCTGTGCATCTATCTGGCTTTACGTGGGTACTGGGGAATCATATCAGGGTCATTAGGCTTTGCAGGCAAGCACCTTAACTGCTAAACCATCCAGTCCAACTTTGTCTTTGCTTAGTAAGCTACATCAAATCCTAGTTCCTAAGAAGCAGGGTGCAAACAAGTGATTACCTGTGACTGAATTAAAGTCCTCTCTTGGGCACAGGTACTGAGGCAAGGTGTATGATCGATCTGTTCACATGACTGGGTCCCAAACCCCTGACCCCAGCAGAGAGGGCTCCCAGGAACCCACTCCCCCAATACCTTGCTCTCCTTGAAGCGGTCCTCTTCCTGGGTGGCAGGGATGATCTTGAGGGTGATGGATCCCTGGGATTGGGCCTGGAAGGAGGAAACAGAGGTCTATCACCTTCCAAATCTGATAGTCAATGAGCTCCAGTCTCACTTTCCAGGTCTAAGAATAGGTGGACATTCTGCTAAGCTCAGGAATCAAGTATTCCTTTCACAGGACAGACAGATGATTTTAAGTGAGAACTATAGGACAAAATATGCAATGAATTCTAGCTCAGCGGCTGCAGACCTCTGGGGTCCTGAGAACTCCCCTTCGTGCTACTCTTTGGGGCTATTTTAATATAAACTACTTCAGTCTCATGTTCCGCAGTCCTATCTGTTTAGTACCTCCCTCCTTGCTCCCATCTTCCCCACAGGGCACTGATCTTAGGCAAATCCTGCCTTTCTGGAAAGTTCCTTTGCCTCCAGAGACCCTGCACCTCAGTGTCAGTGTTGGGCCCAGAGGGATGAACAGGATCTAACCACAAACATACAAGAGGCCAGACTGTCACCTGCCCTTGTATCACCACCCAGAAGGCCTAGACCTTGATTCTAGGACATAGGAGTTGGGTATCCATAATTCAGGGATAGACTAAAGAGCCAGCCTGCATCTATGCCCCCTTACTTGTGACCCTAAAAGGTGGCCTCTTTAGCTCTCACCCTGCTTTTGCCCACAAACCGATAACAGGAGGCACCAGAAAGAGCTAACTAATGTACTTTATCTTTTTCTGATATTTACACGCTAATGATAACCACCCAGCTGGCATGCCCCACAGACCAGAATCTGGCTGATCTCATCAGGCCGCTTGTGCAGGACTGCGATCCCGTTCACCTCTCGGAGCTCATCGCCAACGTGCACCAGGCCTAGGAGACACAGGGACCAATGTCAGCTCAGCACAGGAAGGGCCTTGACCCCAAGGTCGGCACCTCTGGGCACGGAGGAAGCCACTGCATGGCAGGCTCAGTGTAAAGAGGAGGGTGAAGGGGCAGAAGGGACTGCACACTGCTGCATGCTGGTGAGTACTTGGCACGGCAGTTGCACCATCTCTGGGGGAGGTTCCCATGCAAACTGCAGCTGAGACCTAGGACAATGCAGCAGCCCCACGAGGCCCTGCTGCTAAGAAATAACCAAGGCAGCGTGTAGACGCCAGTGCTTTGGCATAGAAAGCTGCATTCCTTTGCCACATCTCTGCTTCCAGAAAAGTATCATTAATTCTCCACCCTCCTGGGTGACAGACACATCAAGAACAGCCCTTCTGAATCTTAATCAATGAGGAAACCTAAAGGTGCCAGTGAAGGTATCATAGAGAGTGTTAGATGGAGCCGCCCAATGACTTTTATTAATGTGTTGGTTGGTTGGTTGGTTTTGATGGCTTCTTGCTATGTTGTCTAGGCTGGTCTTAAATTCCTAAACTCAAATGATCCTTTTTCCTTCTCGGCCTCCTAAGTGCCTGCCACCACACCCAGCACTTAGCCACTGCTTTGGTGACAAGTGTCCCTGCACAGTTGGCCCCTACTGCTGCTCTCAGAGGACACTGGGCCAGCAGCGGTGGTCACCGGGAGGGGTCACAAACACAGACTTCTGAATGCGCAGGGGCTTGGGTGCTGGGCCATGGGAAGCAAGGCCTGGGAGTCTTCCCCAGACTTCAAGGGTCTCATCTCCTACACCAGGAGGTTTGCCTCTCAGCTCCTCCACAACAATTTTTAACCTGTTTGTGCCCAAACTACTCTAGCATAGGAACTTCCTCCCCTCCACAAGAACAGCTTGACAGGATGACAAAGCAAATGGCAGGTGCAGGACATCGTCCCCGAGCAAGCTGAAATGTCACAGTTCTCTAGTTAAGCCAATGCCTGAGCCCTTTCCTGGGTCCCCTCTCACCCCCTCACCAACTACAAGGACTCCAAGCTAGTTAGGCTTCCATTAAATTCCTATGAATCTGGGTGTGGTAGCGCTTGTGAGGCTGAGGTAGGAGGATCTCTGTGAGTTCAAAGCCACCCTGGGTTACAGAATAAGTAGTACCAGGACAGCTTGGGCTAGAGGGAGGCCTTACCTCCAAGATAATAATAATAATATGTAAATTAATTTAATTTAATTCCTACTGAGCTTGGGACAAGAAGAATCACACCCCAGTCTCAAAAGCAGAACATATCTGACACAAGTGACCTGGCAGGTTGGGGGAAGGAAGTCTGGGAACAAAGAAGCGGACTGAGACAATGGTCACCATATCAGCCAGCTGACTGGCATCCCATTGCTCCACTCACCACTTCTGTCTGCTGCGCCCCCTCGCATGACCCTGGCCACGACGACAGCCCCTGAGTGCTCATCCCTCCGGATAGTGGCACCCTACACGGGAGACAAGCAGACAGGCTCCAGTGAGGCAGCCCCAACACTGCCTCCTCGACCCCTCTCTCTGCCACCCTGGGGACCGTCCCAAGCCTGAAGACACCGTGAAACCATCATCTCTAGTTAGGAAAGCTCCACACTCTACAGCTTACAGAGCACAATGACCCTGGGACATTCTACACAGGATCTAGGCCCCATGAGCTGGGTGTCATGGTAGGAGGATCAGAAGTTTAAGGTCATCCTCAGTTGCATTTGAGAGCCACTTAGGCAACATGGAACCCAGTCTCAAAAAAAAAAAAAGAAGGACTGGGCATCAGAGTTAAGCATCATTAAGGTCACCCTTCCAGAGAAGAGGAAGTTTTTGGTGACGCCAAAGCCACTGTTTTCTGTCTCATCATAGTTGTTCCTTGCCACTTGCAAAGACATTTCATAACGAGGACACTGTGTGCTAGCAAATTCTCAACCTGCCTCCAGCCAATCACAGTGTTCTTGGGCCTTCTGTTGTTGCCAAGAGGAACCAATTCTGCCCCCACCAGAGCTGTGGGAACAGGACTTGGCCCACAAAACACAGCAGAGATGATGTCTAGGATGAGAAAGGCACTAATGAACCCCAGATTTCCAGCACCAGGTGAGCATGCGCATTCCAGGACAGCAGTGCGGTGGGAGCTGAGCATGGACAGCCCAGGCCACTGACTAAAAATCATAGAAGCAAGGAATTCACTGGTGTTCTCTGACCTGTCTCCTCCGAAGTAAGGGAAAGCATTTAACGCACAGGGCTGCACGACTTCCAGGAGGAAATATCATCAAAACAATAGTTAGTGCTCAAAATTATTATCAATTTATTTTTTCAATGCAAGTGTACGTGTGTGTGTGTGTGTGTGTGTGTGTGTGTGTGTGTGTGTGTGTGTGTGTACACATGCTGTGTGGAGGCCAGAGGGCAGCCTCGGGTATCATGCTCAGGAGTGCCATTCATATGGTTTTTTTTTTAAATCTAATCTGTTTATTTGTACACATGTGTACATGTGTTGGGGGGGGAACTGGGGCTTATGCCAGGCTTTTGTGCCACTGCAAAAATATGCCTATCCAGCTTAACGTAGGTGGCTGGGGAATTGAACCTGGTCTGTCTGGCTTTGCAACCAAGTACCTTTAACTCCTGAACCATTTCGCCAGCACCACTTCCCATCAATTTTAGTTTTTTCGAGACAGGGTCTCTGTTTTGACCTGGAGCTCAAACATTCAGCTAGACTGGCCAGTGAGCTCCAGGGATCCTCTCCAGCACTGGGATGACAAGCACAGGCCACCACACCTGGCATTTTCACATGGGTTCTGGTGACTGAGCTCAGGTCCTCGTGTTTGTGAGACAAGCACTTTATCTGCTGGCCACCTGCCCGGGCCCACAATTTCTTATTGACTAGCTATGAAAACACACCATTATTACCATTATTTCATTCGTGTCACCTATCCAAAGCACAGAAGAGGAACACTGCTATCAAGAACTCAGTGGGTAAAGTTGCTTGCTAGCAAAGCCTAATGGCCCGAGCTCAATTCCCCAGCACCCACATAAAGCCAGATACACAAAGAGGCACATGCACCCGGAGTTCATTTACAGTGGCCCTGGTGTGACCATTTCCTTTCTCTCATTCGTATTCATATTCTCTCTCTCTTTCCTAGCAAATGAATAAATAAAGATATTTTTTGAAAAAGAAAATCCATCCATAAGCCTCCGGAGCTCTTTGCCCCAAATCTGCAAACTCCCACAACACTTATTCCTCTCTGAAGCCTCCAACAAGGCGCCTGCACAGAAGGGCTCCCAGAATGCATGCTAACTCCATGGCTGATGGCCCATTGCATGGATGGGAACAGGAGGCAAAGGAGACGTCCTAGTCTGCTTGCAGAAGTGGCTCATCACAAGTAGACAATGCCAGCTCTGGGGACCTCTGGGACAAGTATTTACCTCTCTTTCCACCACTTCCTTCCATCTAACAAACAATCGGCCCCTTTGCCGAGCTGACCCATACAAAGTCGTCGTTTGTCAGTGGGGAGGAGAGTGGTTCTGGCCCTGTATTGCCACAGAGGAGGAACAGCAAATTTCTTCTATAAAGAACTGTTGGGGGCTACAGCTCTCTGCTGTAATTACTCAACTCTGCCATGATATAGGAAAAGGCAAAAACAATGTAAGATTAAGCTATGGGCTGAGTTTGTTAACTTCTGTCTCTAAGCATGATAACCGTGGACACTCTATTAAACTGTACATGTTGTTTATTGTGCAAAAGCACTTGGCCAGCGTGGAAAGGGGCTGGATCTATTCAGGAAAAGGGGTCCTGCACACAGAGGTGCCGCAGAGAATGAATAGCATAGCCCTGAGAAAACAGCTGTCACTCCCCATGAATTTGGGAGGGTCCCTTCTTGGTGTTCTGGGGGGACAGGATTAAGATGCAGAGGAAGGGCAGGGAAGAGAGGTTGGCCCATACCAGGGGTTCCTTGTTCTTCACCAATCGGACAATCTTCACAGATTCCTCCTCAAAATCCTCGTCGATATTATCCGGCAGAGGTGGCAGAACAGGGTCAAAATTCTTCTGGGCAACTGTGTCATGCACCATGAGCACAGCCTGCAGGAAAGTAAGAGAAAGGGCTGGCTCCACAGGGTCAAGGGCAGAGGTCTAGAGAGTCTCAGATCTCATGCCAGAGATATCACCCCCCACCCAGGCCTTTTGCTGAGGATCTGTCACACAGAAGTTTCTTCCCCTCAGTCTCAGGACCCAACACTCCCTCCACCCCCACCCCAAGAGACACAGCTTTGTGGGTGGGCGGAGACTGCAGCGTGACTACCCTGAGGTGCGGGGTGGACAGCAGCTGCAGAAGCTCTCTCTCATCGCTGTGTACGGAGGTGGCCTGCAGCTCCTCCATCACCTGTACGGAAAGGAGACAGGAGGCTGGAGTGCCCCTGAGGGAGTACCTGAGGGAAACCCACTTGGGCCTTAGACACAAGGATCCTCTCAGGAATGGTGGAAGCACCCAGAAGCATGTAGACCCGTAGCTATCTCAGAACTGACAGACACTCTGGGGAAATCATTCCAGAAACCAGAAGGGCTCAGGCAGGTGGACAGGGTGTTCATACTAGGGTGTACTTAATAAAGCCCCTACTGTGTGCTATTACTTTATGTGGGCCTTTTCCATCCTCAAAACAAACCAGATGCAATAGGCATTGATTGTTCCCTTTAACCGATGAAAATCTGGAGGCTTGGAGATTAAATATCTTGTCCCAGCACACAAGGCTCATGGTGGATCAGCCAGGATTTGAACCAGACCTGTCTGAGGGTGCTGACTTTCCCTGATGCTATGCTATTGAATGAACTGGGGGAAGAAATTGGGGCTGAGAAGTCTTAAAGTCTTAGAGCTAATGGCAAAGACACCACTGAGCCTGGGATTGGACAATGTACCAAGCTTCTGATCACACTGCAGAAGGTCTACAGCACAGGCTGAGCTGTCCCCCAACAGGTCATCTCCTAGCCTGGCAGTCCCTTGGGGAAGAGCCTTGAATATGAGGTAAGCTATTCAGGAGTTCCCCTTTCCACCCCCCCGGCCCCCCCACCCATCACCACAACATGCAGAGATGACTAGGTCAATGAGGAGTTAAACCCAAACCTGTCAGCAGGAATACACTGCAAGTCCCTTGACTTCATGCCAGTCTCCCTGAGTGCAGGCACAAGGCCCTGTTTGACCTAGGAGCTGTGAATCTGATCCAATGCTCTCATTTCACAGCTGACAGAACACATGGTGTGGTGGGCACCACCATGTCTCCTGGCTCAGGCTCAGGCTAACAAGGTCCTCCCTTGTCAGGAGGACCTGGGAGGACTGAGAATACAGTTCAGTGGTAAGAGTGTCTGCCTAGCACAAGGCTCTGGGTTTGCTCTCCAATACCAAAATAAATAAATAAATAAATAAGAGGAAGAGAGTTTCTTCAACTTCCAGGCCTCCAACCTCTGATGTCCCCAGACTAGCCAAGCAGTGGTGACAAGGCGAAATGAAGGAACCCTGCAGGGCAGAGAGGGGAAGGGATTCCACCACAAGTTAAAAATTAAATTCTGGGGCTTACATCCTCGGCGAGGGCCACAGCACTGTGCAGGACTGGAGTTGGGCTCTGCCTCTCATAATAGCGGAGTTTCTCATGAATCTGCAAAGACATCAGATTACCCTGGACACTGCACACACCCAACCCAAGGGAAGTGGGGATACCTAGGGCTGCAGGCAGTGTGTCCCCTCCCCTGTTCCAGAATAATGTAAGAAAATGGTCTTCGCTGCCTAATGGATCAGTGAAAACCTTCCTGGGGCAGGGGGATGACTGGGATGGTTGGGTGGCCAGAGAGAGCCTCCCCTGGCAAAGAGGGGAAGGTGCCAGAGGAAACGGAGCCAGCCTTCACCTTCATCAAGTAACTGAGACTTTTCTCACTGAAGACATCCCTCAGGAAGCCCATCTCCTCCCTATGATTGGAGTCTGGTCTGAGCTGAGAGGTCAGCAATGCCAGAGTCTCATGCAAACCTGAGGAGAAGCAAAAAAATCAAGGATCAGAAACCCAGCTGCACTTCCTGCCCAGAGACCTCTGAGACAACATTCCTACCCTGCCTTGAGGCTCCAATCCCCCAAGGTGTGCAGACAGGGCAGCTTCTAGAGGCTTCCAGCAGCACCTGGTCTGGGCAGATGAAGAAGGCAAATACTCACCCGAGTCCTCGGAAAGCACTGGCATGCCTGTGCCCTGCAGGTCCCCAGTTGTCCCTGCAGATTGGAGGTGGGGGAGTAACACAGTCACTCAGCAGTGATCACACATCACCTGGGTCTGCTTAGGACCTATTGGGGATAGAGGGAATGGGAAGAGGAAGGGGGAAAATCACTACTTTTTTCAAAGAAAAAGGGAAGGGAAAAAGGATTTGTTGGGTTCCCTCAATATGCCAAAAGCACTTTGAATATGCAAAGCATTTTGAGTATGCACAAAACTCTGGAGAATGGATATTGCTCCCATTTTACAGATGAAGAAACAGAGGCTGGGGTAGGGAGGAGATTCCCTAAGTAACTTGTGGGTCAGAATCTTTCCTCTGATGGGCTCTCCCAAGTTAGCTTTGGCAGTGACAAGTGGTCCTGCCTTGTGTGAGGTGCTTTCACCCATAGCATCGCCCCACCACTACGATCTTTCTTAAGGGTGCTTGCTCAAGTGCCCTACCACAACATCTCTTCAACAAGTACCTGGCTGGGCCTACAAGAGCCCCACTGCCCCATACCACCCTCACCCCATCCGAAGGGAGCCTCTCTGAAGACACAGAGGGCGAGGAGAAATGAGTTTCCGCTCTGCAAGAAGGGTGTACCCTATCTTGAGAACCCCCCCTTCCCCAAGGAGCTCTGCAGCACGTGGACCTGAAAAAAGTCCTCCTTCGGAAGCGGACCTGGAGAGTCATGATTCATTCATTCCGCAAACATGGAGCCAGCCCGCTGCGCCGAGAGCATCAGTCTCACGGAGAATGGTACCCAGGCCCTCCGACCCCCGCCACCCCGCGCCGGGCTGAGCCCCCGAAGGCTTCTAGCTGCGCCCACCCCCACCCACCCACCCCTCGCTCCTCCAGACACCCAGGACCGACTCCAGACGCCCTCGGCCGGGACCTGGGGGACGAGCCAGGCGCGCGGCTGGGCGAGGGAGGAGAAGCCGGGAGCCGCGCGCTCGGCTCGGCGGCGGGCGGACGGACGGGCGCTCGCGGAGGCTGCGGAGCGGCGGGAAGGGGCCGGGCGCCCGGGATGCGGCCGCGGAAGGAGGGATCGGAGACTGCAGAGCAGCCCGGGGTGGGCGCGTCGGCGAGGGGAGGGGGGTCTCGGCCCAGCCTCTCGTCTCCTCGCCCGCTCCCTTGTCTGGGGCGCGCGTCGCTCCTTACCTCTCCGCGCCGGGGATCAGGGGCTCGGTGACCCGGAGCCGCGCACGGGGAAGCGCGAGCCTCGGCCGCCGCTGGCTCCGCCTCCGCGGGCTCCTCCCTGCCGCGGATCGGCGCGGGCGGAGGCTGGGCGCGGGCGGGCCCGGAGGGGCGGAGCGCGGCCCCGCGGCCCCCCGCTCCGCTCGGCGCCTCCACGCTCCCTGCGAGCCGAGGGGCGGGGCGGACACCTGCTCCGGCCACAATCCGATTGTATTATTATTATTATTATTATTATTATTATTTGCAAACATTTATTGAGCGCCCTCCAAGTGCCAGGCGCTGCGCCAGGGGCCGGGGCTTCAAAGACCGGCCATCGAGGCGGGAGAGCCTGCACGCTGCAGAGGGCACCCCGCCGCCCACCGGGGCAACTCGCTGCAACAATGCGACGTGCTGGGAAAGGTTTACCCGAGCACGGCGCCCCCGGGGCACCGAGGCGCCCCGGAGGAGAGAAGTCTGGCCCGGAGAAGGCCGCTGGATTCTGCTGGGGCCGGAGGGGGTGGGGCGCGTGGAAAAGGCAGCTAGCGTCCCGGGCGTCTCCAAAGGGATGTTCTGAAATGGCCGTGACGATCACTGGTTTCTATTGTGCTGTCTTGATGGCCAAGATACACTTTCGATCCCATCGCATGAGCCCCCCGGGATAGTGATCAATTAAGGAAACTGAGGCTTGCGTTGGAAGAGTGTAAGCATACGGGAGAGAGCAAGAAGTGCAGGTGGTCATGGGTCTTGGAAAGTCAGGAGTGGGCTAGTGGGCACGTCCTCTCCCCTCAGCCCCAGCAAGCAGAGAATCTCAGAGCCCCTATTCAGAGGTTCCATGTGGGATAAGTCAAGCGTGTCACACAGAGGAAACAGTGGGCAGGCCCCAAAGCCTGCAGGGCATGGGGCGGCTGAGAGAGGCAGAGCGCGTTTGCTCTTGTTCCGAGCAGGGTCTGCTAGTCACCTGCTGAGCCACAGTGGGGGCAGAGAAGGGTCAGATTCAGCATTCTGCCTGGCCCCAGCTCCCGGGGCGCAATGTGGATGGACTCAGAAAGGAGAAAAACTACACACAGAGATGTGGTTGTTTTAACTGCCGTTCTTAGTTTTGGAAAAAAATTATTGAAACCCAACTGACTAGACACCCCAACAAATGGTGTTCAAACAATAGGAGAGAGAGACAGAGAGAGAGAGACAGAGAGAGAGACAGAGAGAGAGACAGAGAGAGAGAGAGAGAGAGAGAGAGAGAGAGAGAGAGAGCTCAATGCCTTCCTCATGCCATATGTAAAATTCAATTAAGACCATCACAGAGCTAAGCAAATTGATAAAGAAGGAAACAAGGGAATTTGTTTTCAGTCTTGATACACAGATTTCTCAGAATGGATACAAAAGGAATAGACCCTAATTGATAGTGGACCTCATAAAAATCTAAAATGTGGATTTATTCAAAAAGAGTTACCAAAAAATACAAGGGGTTGGAGCTAGGTGTGATGGTTCACACTGTAACCTAGGCACTCCAGATGCTGGGGCAGGAAGAGTGCAGAATGTTTAAGGACAGCCTGGGCTACATGGTGAGTTCAAAGCCAGCCTGGGCTACATAGCCAAACCCTGTTTAAAAAAAAATCAGGGAGTATGGAGGAGAGGCTAGGATGTAGGGAAGCACTTATCAAGCATGAGTAAAGCCCTGAGTTTGAACCCTAGAGCCACAATTTTAAAAAAGACGAGCAGAGAGGGATACACCGGGAGGCAAAGTGGGAGGATCTCCATGAATTCGAGGCCACCCTGAGACTACGGAGTGAGTTCAGGTCTACCTGGACTAGAGGAGGATCCTACCTTGAAGAACAAAACAAAACAAGAAAAGAAAACTTATACATAATTATTCATAGCGGTATTACTCAAAATAGCGTAAAAGGGGGGCAACGACAAAAGCTCTTAATTTATGAATGGATAGATCAAATGTGATATATCCAATAATTGAAATACTATCCAGCAATAAAAAGAAATTAAGTACTGGCACATGTCACACCATAAAAGAATCCCAAAACTTTTTGCTAAGTGGAAGAGTCAGTCAAAAAAAAAAAAAAGACCCTATATTGTTATTTCATTTATGTGAAAAAAAATCAGAAAAATTTCTAGAGACAGAAAGTAGATTAGGGTTCCTTAGCCTAGGGGGTTGGGGGGGGGCGGTGACTGCTCACAGGTACCAAGTTTCTTTTCAAAATGGTGAAAATGTTCTAAAATTGGGTGGTGGTGAGAGTTATAAAGCTGAATATACTTAAAAATTGAATCCTTCAGTGGATTCATTTTTATGGTCTATAAATTATATCATAATAAAGTTGCTACTAAAAATAAATTAACTCCTCCAATTAAAAGGCAGATTTTGTTAAACAGATAAAAAAGCAGGTCTTGAGCTGAGGAGATGGTTCAGCAGTTAAAGGTACTTGCTTGCAAAGCCTGCTGGCCCAGGTTCAATTCCCCAGAACCCATGTAAAGCCAGATGCACAAAGTGGCACAAGCATCTGCAGTTCATTCGCAGTGACTAGAGGCCCTTATCTTTTTAAATTAATTTTTAAGTACATGTACAGAATAATGAGTTTCTTTATTTTTAAAAAATATTTTTATTTATTTGCAATAAGAGAGAGAGAGAGGGCACCCAGGGCCTATTGCCCATACTCTAGCTCCAGCACACACTCTCTCTCTGATAGCAAATAAATAAATAAAATTCAAAAATAAATAAACCCCATTATTTTGTACACGTACTTGAAAATTGATTTTAAAAGATAAGAGAAAAATTAGCAAGCAAAAGATTAGTCGTAGAACTGCCTGGCATGCAGGAGATCCTGCCGTGATTCCCAGCACCACAGAGGATTGACATGAGTTCGAGGCCACCCTGAGATTACATAGGGAATTCCAGGTCAGCCTGGGCTAGATTGAGACCCTACCTCAAAAAACAAAACAAAGAAAAACAAGTTTGGTATTGTTAAAATCAAATGCACACACAGGAAAGTACATAAGTAAAGCAACTCACCAATTAATAAACACTGAACACCATTGTAATCAACATCCCAATAAATAAATAAGCATTACCAGCACCTAGAATTCCCTGCAGACCCCTAGCAGATCATAGTGTCCAGCACTGCTTTATGGCTTTACCAGGAACCATGCATCTCACGATACACTGTCATTGAGCTTAGTCTGTGGTGATTTTACTCATTATTTTATTTTATTCATTTATTTGCAAGGCGAAAGAGAGAAGTATGGGCAGTCCAGGGCCACTGCTGCTGCCAAAGGATGTCAGACACACAAAACACTTTATGCATCTGGCTGTACATGGGTACTGGGAATCAAACTCAGGCCAGTGCTTGGAAACAAGGACCTCTAACAGCTGAGTCTGTGTTTAGAGCTCAGTACCTTTTTGATGTTGCTGTTTGTTAAATTTATCAATATCATGAGTGATGTCCCTGCTCATCGCTTCTCCCACTTGGTACCTGGCTCTTTCTATCTATGACATCTTATGAAGAACAGTTTTTATTTTGACATACTTTACAATATCAATCTTTTCTCCTATGGCCTCTGCACATCTCTCTCTCTCTCTCTCTCTCTCTCTCTCTCTCTCTCTCTCTCTCTCTCTCTCTCTCT
>PVHP010016282.1:0-36320 GCA_004024765.1 Zapus hudsonius | reverse complement strand
GAGGGCTGGACATCACCTCTGCCACAGCACTGCAAACAGCGGCAGGAAGGTGTGCCAAACACTGGCAAGGGGAAGCTGGCTTATAACCCCATAAGCCCACCCCTGACAACACAGCTTCATCGAGGTTGTAAAACCCAAACTGCCATCAGCTGAGGATCGATCTATCAGAACACATTCAATTGTTTGTGGGGGACACCTGGATCAAACCATGACAGCCTGCAACTTACTCAGAGGCATAAACTTAGATTCCATTAGATTTAGAAGAAAGAATTCCAAGAATGAAGAGGCTGTCCATTAAAATTAAATCCCCTTGGGCTGGAGAGATGGCTCAGAGGTTAAGGCACTTGCTTCCAGTGCCTAAGGCCCCCAGTTCAATTCCCCAGTACCCACATAAGCCAGACCCACAAGGTGTTGGCCCTGGTACTCTCTCTCTCTCTCTCTCTCTCTCTCTCTCTCTCTCTCTCTCTCTCTCTCTCTCTCTCTCTCCTTGAAAATGAATAAATAAAATATTTAAAAAATTTAAATGCCCTTACAAAATCTTGCAAGAGTTCAAATTCATGATTGAGCTTGTCTATAAACCTTAAGGATCACTGATTTAAGAAGGGGCATATTGTGATATCTAAGCATAGAAGAGCATGTCACTATGGTCCTGTTAAACACTCTCAAGCATTTTCTTTCTTGAGCCAAGAAAGAGTCAGCTCAAAATATTTTAAATTGCAGGAAAAATATTTTTACTGTGGATTAAAAATAATACAAGATGATGAATAATTCACTCAAGAGGTGAAAACAGAGTATTGATATGTCTATCCCAGTACACCACAGGTACTCACACATTGTAAGAAATCCAGCTTCATTTGTAAACACAGAGGGTGACTCACAGCACATCTATTGGTCTTGAGGCACCAAATTCAAACACTAAGAGAACTGGTTATAACAACCATGTGGTATGCTCATGTGAATTTAGGACCATTTTATTGTTTAAATTCATGTGTGCATGTGTATGTGAGTGTGTGTGTGTATTACACATATGTGATTCATATTTAATATCCATTTAGCTACTGCATAATTCTATACAGAAATTATATCATTGTCACATTCTTTTTACATTTTGCTTATATTTCTGAAATTATTCATTCTACATTCATACAAATACAGTAATTACACACAATTTTAATATAATTTTAATTTTTCAGATAAAAATTAATACTTTAAGAAAATTTGCATCCTGCAATGAGCAAGCAGTCAGCACCAGTTTTGGATTAGGATTTCTTCATAATGACTCAATATCTATTTATTGAAAAGCATGCTTTGCATATTGTATTTATGTACATGGAACTGTTGTCTAAAATAACGACTTCCAATTGGGTAATTATTAAGTTTTGTTTGGAGAACTAAATATGTTCTTTATAAAAATGATGAGAGTCTTCTCTTGAAATACATAGAAGGTCCCTGTTAATTTTATCATGTTTGTCAGGAAGAAAACCTGAAAGTGTTAAACAGTTAAGTATGGAACTCAGTGCCCAAGTGCTTTCCTTTTAAAGCTGTGGGTTTGGATTGACTGGGGCACACCTGGACTTAGCCCCAAGGTTTGGGGTCCATTTCCAGGCCAAAACTCAAGTTTCCAGTTCAGGGCTTCCAGATTCCATTAAGGTTTCCCATGAATCAGACAGAGGTAATTCAGTCCTGAACAATCAATCACTCCCACTCCATTTTGTGAGTGGGAGTGATTGATGGTCCTGACTGGTCATGGCTGACCTAGATGTAGGATACAGACCTGAGCACAATGTCTCATGTGTGAGTGACTTATTTAGAATCAGCCAACTGCAGGTCACTCTTGTGTGACTTCACTACCTCCTTCCTAAGACAAATGTTCCATCGTTTCACTTGCAAAACCCATCTGTATGCCTGTAGCCCTGAACTCATCTTCACTGCTCTTTGAGAAGAAAGCCCTCCCTTGATTTCACTTGCTCATCACTTTTGAAATCTTATATGCTAGCATATCAACTCTTCTTTCTTCCAACCTGGGGCTTCACAGAATGAACTGTTCTTTCTTTTTTTTAAAATATATATTTATTGTCCATAAGGAGTTACATTATTTAGTGGGCAAACAATGAGTTGTTATCCCCCATTCCCCAATGTCTCCCCTCCCCATCCCCAATCAGCTGGATATCCTCCTCCAGTGTTCTTTATTGTTATCTCTCTCCTAGCTGTGTTAGAGAAGAAAAGGAAATGCAATTTGCACTGCCTTGTTACTCTTTTGACATTGCTTTTCCAAGCAATGGGAAGGGAAGAAATGCAGCTCGATGATTTTATTTGCTTGCAGTGTCTGTAGCTGGTTATGTAGCATTTCAGAAAACAACATGCCCTTTTACAGATGGGATCAATGTGGTCATTTATTCCAGAATCACCATTCCTGTTACAGTCCCTACAAGGAAATGCCCTCCCACTTGTGTCTCTGATGAGATGCTTCTTCCTTCCCTGGTAGCTCTTGGGGATCACCAGCTCGGCCCATACATTATTCACATACGTTCACAGCTAGATGTTCCAAGGGAGGCTAGTAATGTGCACTGTTTCCATGATGGTGATTTTCCTCCCCAAATCACTGAAATTGTGAAAACTCCTACAAAAAAAAAAGATTAAAGAAATTGCAGAGGTTCACAAATCCATAGCACACTGAAATTAGTTCTTTTCATCATTTTATGGTAAAGAGGTGATCTTAGGGCCTATTCTTTCCTGTCTCAAGACAAGACCTATGATTCTAAAGAGAACCATCACATCTATTTAGGAGACTACTGACAGGTTCTGATAAAGGAGAAAGCATGACTTCATTGATAACTCAGAGAGAAGACTAGTGATTACCTATCTGGTTAGAAATATGTAAGAAAATACATATGTATTTTCCATACATATGTCCTTGTTCAGCGAAAATGAAGGCTTTTTGAAATGTAGATATATAAGATATACTAACCATGGAAAATGTTATAAAACTAAATATTTTGTTCAAATAAAAAAGTGAACACAGAGCTGGAGAGATGGCATAGTGGTTAAGGCACTTGCCTGCAAAGCCTAAAGACCTGGGTTTGATTCCCCTGGGCATACATAAAGCCAGATGCACTGGGTAGCACATACATCTGGAGTTTGTTTTCAGTGGCTAGAGTCCCTGGTGTGCCCATTTTTTCCTCACTCTCTCTGTCTCTCTCTTTGTATCTCTTATCTCTGTCTCTTTCTGCATGCAAATAAATAAAATATATTAAAAACATGAACACAGATTCTTTTCTATGCTTAGGTAAATACTTCAGAGGAGGAAATATTTTTGAGAGACTTTTAGAATTTTATAATGTAGTTTTTAACCATAAAAGCAGTCAAAGCATTCTACATTATTTTCTAAATTATATTTTTATTGACTTCATTTCTAGTTATGAACAAAGAACAGAAAATGAGAAAATGTTTCAGAATGAGTAAAGGGGTCTATGTTGATATGCTTCTGTCAATGTGATCAATAACAATTGAGCAGCAGTTCTGGAGGGTCCCCACTTCTAGAGGCAAAGGTGGGACAGGATTGGTAGGCAGTGGCCAACAAGCCAGTATGCCTTTATTAAGTAGAAGCCTATGACATTTGACCTGTCTCATTTGCTCAGGACACCCAAGATTAATTTGTCTTTTCTCTGAACACAGTGCGGCTGACACTCACTCAGGAGGAGACTTATCAGGAAGAGAGAAACATAAGTGACCTAGGTGGATAAGCCCCCTAAAAGCAGTCCTCCCTGTGTCCTCTCAAAGGGTGCATGACTACCAAGGAGACAGAATCGTGCCAGCCATTGCCGAGTGACCAAATTATTCCTTTGTTGTCTGCTGTATCGTTGCTCTCCCATGAAGACACAGGCTCCCCCAGCAGCCATGAGAATAAGAGCATTTGGCAGATAGTAGGGAGGGAGGAAGATTTCTCCTATTGTATCCTAAACAAGCTGTCACTCCATCCTTTCTTGCTAGGAAGGAAATACATTGCTGCTAATTGTCTAACTGAGGAATAAAGCCACTTGAGTCCATTACAGTCACCCAGGCTTCATTTGGCTTCCAGCAAAGGGAAAACCATGGCTCCCAACCAAAGAAAACTGAAGGAACTGGCCAGTTATGTTCTATATTAATGATATCTATGCATCAGAATGTGTGTATTATTGTTTTTGTTGAGATTATTGTTAAGCAAAGAATATGCCGGTGAGATATGATTGCTTTAATGGTACAGACAGGCAGATGCTTATGACATGTACATAAACATTTGGAATCAGATAAGAAAATATTGGCTTTGCTTCCAAAGAGATGGAAGCAAAGATAGACAAGTATTATTTATCAGAAATGGAGTGGGAAAGATTAGGGCCAGGTATGCAGAACCTCCAAGCTCTGCAATTGCAAATAAATGAACATTAAAACTTTAGCTGCACATTACGGAAATGCTGATGTGCCTGGTTAAATAAACAGCTAATAAAAGCATATGAGAGGTTAAACGGCAAAGATGTTGCTGATGATTACCTACAAATAAAAGGCAGTTGAGCAAATTTTCAAGTTCATCACATTTGTAATCATCAGGAAATACCAACTTCAAAACAAACTCTTATTTCTCTATTACCTTAAATCCATCTGACAACGCTTTCTTTCACCCCAGAGCAGGGGAACATATATTTTGCACAGGATTTTGAATATCTAAAGGTTAATGATCCTAAAATCTACTCATGACCTATCTGTACTTGATAAATGTAACGCATTTCTAAAATACAGACATAATATGTATAACGTTATATTTAATAATTAGGTTGATATTCCTTATATTTTGTTTAATAGTTTATAGTACATTGAATAATATTTGTAGACATTTAGGGAATGGGCCTAATTTTTTTAAAAAAATATTTTTGAAAGCAATTTTAACTGCCCCAAAGGGTAAAGGTTTTAGATCAACTGTGAGGCAGAATTATCTCACGCAAAGAAAAGTGCTTGTGAAGGCCTTTTATCAACAGAAATATGAAAATATACCCAGGACACTGTTCTTTATTATTTCTTTAAGTGCAATGTATGTAGTATGCTGTGTGTGTTTGTGTGTTTGTACGCCCAATAGCACTTTTATATGCACATCTGTGTTCTGGCACACACGTGCTCTACACGCACATGTGCAGAGGCCAGAGGAATGCATTCAGTGGTCTTGTCTATTGCTCTTATGGTCTTACTTCTTTGAGACAAGAAACCTGGAGTTCTCACTGAACCTGGAGTTCAGCTTTATTTTTATTTTTCTGGCCTGGAATTCACTATGCATTCTCAAGCTGGCCTTGAACTAACAGGAATCCTCCTACCTCTGCCTCCCGAGTGCTGTGACTAAAGGTGTGGGCCACGATGCCCTGTGAGTTCAACTTTTTAGGTTGGACTGGTTGTCCATGGAGCCCTAGCTTCCTCTCTGTTTTCCTGAACTTGGGTTTAAGGAGGCACAACCCTACTCACCTGCTATGTAGGTCCTGGGGATGAGCTCCTGTCCTCCTTCTTTTGCAGAGAGCTCTCTGAAGCATCTCCCCAAGCCCAGCATATTGTTCTTGAGAAACACTCTGAATGTGGCAGACAGCTACAAAATAAGGTCAGTGTTAGGAAAACTTCAGGTTTCTGATTTAAGAGGTCAATATTTCTTTGCTCTATATTCAGATTAAACTAACTCTATGAGGCAGTGCTTACTCTGTTGCGTTCAAATGCAAAGCCTATAGGTCTAAACTTCACAAGACTCAAGGGAAGAGAAGAGAAAGATCTGGGATAGGATTTTCCTCTCCAGTTAAGGAGTGACTGGACATAATAGTCCAACAAAGAGACATGTGGTCCAAGATCTGTATGCAGGTCTCCATCACACTCTCATTGTGGAATCAGGATGGATCAACCTCCCAGCCCAGCAGTGTGACCACCAAACATGACATTCTACTGACTATCTGTCCTGGTTTGATCCAGGTGTCCCCGACAAACAAGTGAATGTGTTCTGGGTAATCGATCCTCAGCTGATGGCAGTTTGGATTTTGCAACTTCGATGGAGCTGTGTTGTTGGGGGAGGGCTTATTGGGTTATAAGCCAGCTTCCCCTTGCCAATGTTGGCACACCTTCCTGCCACTGTTTGCAGTGCTGTGGCGGAGGTGATGTCCACCCCTCTGTTCATGCCATCGTTTTCCCTGTCAGGATGGAGTCTCCCCTCGAGTCCGTAAGCTAAATAAACCCATTCCTCCACAAGCCCCTTTTGTTTGGGCTCTTTCTGTGCAGCAACTAGAAAGCTGATCCATCCATCATTGCCCCATGTTTTTCTTGGGGTTTTAATACATGGACATGAATGATAAAATTAATGGCCACATTACTGAGCTGGATTTGTAAGTTCCCTCGTCTCTCCCAAAAATATTGTGGTAACAATATAGCCTACATCTGGATTCAACTTGCTTTTCTTTCTTGTGATCTATCCACAGTTAGAAACTGTGAATCCACATAATTTTCCCCACTAAGTGTGCTCATGAATGATCAACCTCATGAGCAACAGAGACATTCCCATCATGTAGGAAACCCCAAAGTTATTGGAAGCTCCACGGTGAGAGCCCAAGACAGATACCAAGTTTTTTATCATGCAACACACATTTTCCAAGTATGTAGGAACACTTGGTAGAACAAATCAAGTACAATCCCTACATATCAGCATGAATCCAAGTAGATTATTCATACAAATTTGGTAAACAATATAAGAATTTCATTGTTTATCCCTGACATCATCTTTCTGAGCTCATTCTGATTTCCAGAGAAAGACTACAAACTATTCTGAAGTTCATATTGATTGTTCATTAGATTTCTGTGCTGTGAGTAGTCACACATAGATAAAATAAGGTCCAACCCAGAAGACTTGGGAATAATGTTTACATAGTTTTTTTTTAAAGTGACACTCTACATATTCTCTATCCTATGCAGATCCTGGCTTTGAATTTTTAAGATATGTATGAGAGTTGGAGTAAAACTAGAAGCCAAGAAGTTTCCTGGAGAGGAGGGGGTTATGGGGAAGTCACAGTAGCTATAATAAGTAGAGGTGAAGAATACTGGGGGTGGTATGGTCTAAGTGGGATCAGGGAGGGGGTGGAAGGAGAGGAGGCATTGAGAAAATGGTTAATTAAAACTATAGATATTATGACTAAGACAAATAGAAACTCAATTCTTTGTGAGTTAATTAAAAAGTAGATAGTTTCAAAGAAAAAAAATAGAATTTGAGCAGAAGTCCCCTGTGGGGATGGATAATGCAGAAGCCATAGGTTGTTAGAGAAAAATCCCAGAGCCATGAGTGGGATACCGCCCAGTGAATTGTTGAACAGTGAAGCTCTGAGACCCCATAAACAATATAGGCTATTTCCAAATCTCTTGCTTGTCCACCAGAGCTAGATAGTGAGGTCTTATTCCTGAAGACACTGCATGCTTCAATTGCAGGACACTGAGTACTGAGCTGAAAGCTTTCACAGTGGTGAGAAATATTCAGTTGGGGGGAAAGTCATCAACATCTTTAACCAGCAGAGGGCTCTGCAGGCTATAAAACTGGCCAACCTTTTAAGAAGTGCTCACTCCTGTGATAGTGGCATGTCTGTTATGGAGGTAGCCAACTGCTCTTTGATTGGATCACAGGCCCACTCCATGGGAGGGAATTCATGCCTGACATATAAAACCTAGGGGAACTCCTATGGCTGAAAAAGTCATAAAGTATTACGTACGGTAATCTACTACTGTTGTTTGGCTAAATGGTTATACTATGCCCACTAAATTGCGCTCTAAATACTTATGTTTATTCCCGTGTATTGGGGCTGTTTTTAATTTTTTGTTAGAGATTTTTCTTTTAGATGGCAGTGACTCCTGGAGTGATTCGAGACCTATCAAAATACTGAAGAGTAGTGACAGATGAGTGTTTAAAACTAAATATGACACCCCTGTGACACCCTGAATCTCAGGGAAAATTGAAGACGAGGTGGCAGAAGGAATGTAGGAACCAAAAGAAGAGCCTTGGAGCGCTGTCTTCCAGACACAAACTGGCCTTTCCTTTCATAGCCTCACCTCACAGCTGCCATGATCCTCAGCCCAATAGTAACATTGACTAACATGGGGCCCATCAGCATGTTGTCATGGACGATGGAAGATGTTAAAAAAAAACAACGAGTATTACAAAACATACGACAGAAGAGTTGGAAAGAAAAGGTGGTTGAGTGAATGGGGATAAAGAACGGCCAAAAGGAGGGCGGCATCAAGGAATTGTGCAAATGTTTAACAACATTTTTAATTGAAAACAAACAGGTGGTTGAAAGTTTAAAGAAGATCTGCACTTCAGCAAATCAATTCACCTCAAAAGATACTGCTTACAATATTCTCAAAACAACTATTTTGTACCTGTTGATCCCTAAAATATATTTTGCAAATTCAACACTTCCCAAGTACTCCCCATGCTGACTGGCATTTCTCAGAGAAGACTAACTAACTTATGTCATAGGATCATCTGACTAAGGCAGACAACACACTTGGTATAGTGTCGGCAAAACTATGCCCAGTGTTACCTGCTGGACAGCCGTTCAATGTGTTCTTAAACTTTGAATGGTTAAAAATGATGTTTTCCTTCAAAGAAGCAAGACATATGTTACAGATCAATGTGCAGAAAACCGTCAGCAAGTACATTAGCGATTTTCAAAGTTTACTCATAGAGCGTTGGATAGAACTGGGCTTTAGAAAGGTTCCAGCCTTGAAAGAGTGGCTGGATAAGCAAGAGACCTACCACCACAGCCAATCAGTCAACCAGGATAAGTCAGAGAGACAGACACCAATGATGTCCAACACAAGCTAAAGCAGAAGTACAGAGACTCTTAAGATTCCAACAATAAAACAGACTTAAAACACCCACCATGATTCAGGGAACTGAGCAGAACAAGGGGTGGAAAGACTGGAAGAGCCATGGTGGAGGAGAATATCTAGAGACATCGCCCCCCCCTTGGCTACAACAGACAAAGGCTGGTGGGGGCAAACCAGGCTGCCTCCTGTGCTCTCCATAACCCCCTACCCCACAGACTGATCCAATGTGCATACTGAAGAGGATACCAAGTGAATTGGGGACAGGGAGGAGGGAAATGGTGATGATAGCAACATAATATTTGCTCATACAGTGTATCTAATTTTGGATAATAAAATTTCTTTAAAAAGTTTCATTGTTAAAGTGAGAATTCAGAAATAAGGTTTCAATGGTTAAGTGCAGAGCTAGAATTGATCATCTGTATCTGTTTATCTTGTTCCCTGGCTCCACTAAGATTGCAAATATATTTATCAGTTTCCATTTGTCCTTATCCTTTTTTAGGAATGAGTTCTTAATTTACAGTCTTTCATGGAAATTTAATTTACAAATAAAGTTATTAAGATACTCCAATATCTTAGGAAGAGGTTTCTTTAGAATTCTGCCTAATGCCTAATCCATTGTAATGGGAGGAATTAGATAATCTATGTGTAATTTCATTGTACTTTCTGATTTTTTGGATGACCCTATAGGAATATTTGAAACTTCATTTGAGACAGGCAATCACATATCCCAGGCTGGCCTCAAACTAACCATGTCTCAGAGGATGACCTTGTATTTCTTCTCATCTTTCTGTCTCAACTTCTCAAGTGCAGAGACTGTAGGTATTTGCCACAACACCTAGTTAAACTTTTATAGTTAGTAACAAGTTCTTGTTTCTTCCTAAGAAAAAATAGGGAAGTATTTTGAAAAACAAAGAAAAATATCTCTATTTGCCATCATGATATTGGAATGACCTTGGATTACTCTTCTCATTTCCTTACAATAAATATAATTAAATTGTATTTCATCAGGTACATTAGTAAGATCTCATTTTTGAACTATTTTAAGCTTTTTAGCTACTGAAGAGTGTGCTAATAGAACATATGCCATTAAAGCCAAGCTATGTTAATGAGTAAAACCTATCTCAAGCTCTAGTAGCTTTGAGATGTCCCAGCAAAACTAGAGACTCCTTTTTCTCCTTGGTCTAAATATGTTGATTTTTTCCCCAATTTTAATGTGGTAACAACACAAAGTACATTTTGGAAATTTCCATGATTAATTTGAACAGTGTAACTCAACTCTCTACAAAATAATAATATAGTAAAAATAATCATAATAGCTATAGTACTAGCATTGTGGCACATTTATTTTCTGGTACTACTCACTCTCTAAAATGTAGTTGTCTTACAACCAACTCTTAGAATATTCTATTTTATGAAGTGCTGATTTCTTTTAAAAAAAATATTTGCAAGCAGAGAGAGGTAGAGAGAAGAGAGTCAGAGAGAGAATGAGTGTGCCAGAACCCCCAGCCACTACCAATGAACTCCAGATGCATGTGTCACTTTATGCATATGACTTTATGTGGGTACTGGGGAAGTAAGTCTGGGTTGTTAGGCTTTGCAGGTAAGAGCCTTAACCACTGAACTATCTCTCCAGACCAGAAGTTTTGATTTCTTAATCACATATATTTTCAACTTAAGACAAAAATTTGATTAAATATAAAATATTGAATTGAGTTTCCTCCTTGGTTATATATAATCTGAGCAAGGGAAGCTGTTTAAATTTAGGAATTCTGTGACAATACAGATTTTTATCATAAGCTGGGCTCACTTGTATTTTTTTAAATTTTATGGAAATGGTTACTGCTAGCTATCATAAACTATCACTAGTTTCTACAACCACTGTCCTAGTATAGAAAAAAAAAATAAGGGAGAGATCCAATGATGTCTTTTAAGCCATAATTAACATGCACTAGCAGAGTACTCACTGGTAGAAGTTTTATGGGACCTACTTTAATAGTTGAAGTAAGTATAGTTGACATAAGTAAACTCATATAAGATGCACAGGTGCTTGGAGAGGGTTCCCAGACGCAGCACTACTGACTTAGAAGTTTTGATCTTTTTCTGATGTTGAGAGCTTTACTGTGTGCTCAGGAAAACACTGGGTGGTCATGAACACACACACACACACACACACACACACACACACACACATACACACACACACAGGTACAATAGTTATGGAAATTAAAATGGTCTCCAGTATTGAAACACGTACCTTGTGGGAAAATACCTTCCAGTTCAGAATTATTGTTCTGAAAGATGCTTGGGGAGAGTTTTACTTCCATGTAAAACATTCTAAGGCCCCTCTCTACAGGGTTTATTTTAAGAAATGACACAAAAACACACCTCTTCCTAATACACCCAACGTCCATTAAGTCCTGATTTGAGTGAATTATCTCAAACTCCAAGTTTTTATCACATAAATTAATTCATTTCATTGTATAAACCTAGTAAACAGTGCATTAACTGAAGGCTCAGATACGTTTATAATACTTCTTAAGCTTCTATCAGTCCACTCTAATTAGTATCTCTTAGTCTAAACAAAGCTTTGGAAACCGTGTTATAATAATTTGTGTAACAAAGAAATGTGAGGCAGAATGGCATTTCTGCTGTGGTTGAGCATGGTGACCCTCTGGTCAGTCCTGACGATTATCAGATAGAGTAATTGGCTCGCTTGTGTAGCTGTAACTCTTCCAACAGAAACTAAAACAGTTATTGTTAAGGGAATATCTTTAATAAGATTGTTCTGGGAGTTCAATGAAATATGTGTCATTTCTATTGAAATCAGCCAAGTGGTTGGAAGAAATCGTGAGAATGTGAATGAAATTGGGCAAGGAACTGGGAAGAGTGTCGAGATTGGTCATGCGAACCACAGAAATTGTGGCTTTTCTCAGACTCTCTTCTTTTCAGATACCCAAAACAAGAGTCTGAGCTCATCTCTCCTTTTCCCAGCTGTAATTACTTCATCCTGTTCTTTGAATATCTTCCCTGCCCCTTTATCTATTCAAGTAACTCTAAACTTTTGTCTTGACGCTAAATGCTTCTACAGGCCAATTGCCAAAGGATGCTTACACGACTCTGCTGTTTTTATAACCTTTTCATGGAGCCTCTCTTCTACCTTCCTCTCTCATTAACCTTAGGATTTCCAGTATTCAAGCAGCAAAGGCTAGAGCTATTTATTTATTTACAAGAGGAATTTTTTTTAATTGATAGCAATGTCTAAAAAGGAAACACTTACTTTTTTTTTTTAATTCCAGACTAAAAAATCCACAGTGTCATAAGGCGTGGAGAGACCCATCATCTGCTGTAACATTCAACCACATGGGAATTAACAGGCGACTCGGTCAAACAAATTTGGAGTCAAATTCTACCTGATTTTGTACAATGGGTGATGTTGGTTAGATAGGTGACATTTGTTGAGAGTCTACAAAGCATGTTCAAGTGGGAATAAGAGTTTCTATTTTACATGTATTTATGAAAATGGATTGAATTTTCCCCATAGCACACAATATATATGTTTTCCTCTCAGTATTCCCCTTGAAGTCAAATTTATACCAAATATCTGAAGTTAGGATTCTTAACCTGTATGATAGAAATTTATCCTAATATATATTTATGATTTTGCTGTGTAGGGGGGTATGTATTTGGTTTATGTAGGTGTATTCACCCTTGCTGTGCCCCATATGTGTGTGACTGAAGTGGGGGTCTCTAACCTGTGGAGGCCTGAGTGGAATATCGAGTAAATTGGTCCATTGCTTTTCCCCCAGGTCTTGTTTTGAATTTGTTCCCTTTAACTAATTCTGGGCTTTGTGGTTCTCCAAAGAGTCAGTGGACTGAGGTTCTAGTCGCGTGATCTTGAGATTTGAACTCTGGCCGTCTAGGGCCTCCTCACACCTTCATACTGGTGCACAAAGAACACTTAACCTCTGAGAACCATTTTTTACAGTCCTCTAATATAAATTTTTATTTAAGTAAGATATGTCACCAAAAGATATATTCAGCAAAATTATAAACATTCAATGGACAACTATTATCAGCAGTAGATGTGTATGAGTGTGTGTGTGTGTGTGTGTGTGTGTGTGTGTGTGTGTGTAACTAGTGACACTGTATGTACACCAGAACACATACTTCTCTGTTTGAAACAAGCTCTATCACACTATGCACACTGTCTTCCACCCTGAATTTAATGCAAGTCCAATATGTTTTGGATGTTTCATGTAGCCTTTCCAAGAGCACTTGCTAAGCAAAACCTACCATCAGGTTGTCTAATGTGTGTGTGTGTGTGTGTGTGTGTGTGTGTGTGTGTGTGTGTATGCACGTGTGTGAGCATGTTAACTTATTTTTCTCATCCTCGTTCACCTCCTCTCTCCACTATTCATATACTGAATAGTAAGTACTACTTTTGTTACATTCAAAAACACATATTCTGAGTGTCTCTAATTTAAATTTTCTGTTTGTGATGCAAGTATATTCTATTGAATAAAATATTTTATTCAGTATCTAACAGATCTGACTTTTCTTGGCACATGTGAGTATCTATATAGAACAATGTGGTGTGTGATTGGGGGCATATGCACATCTGTGTCTGTGCAGATGTGTGCACCCCTTGTCCACACATGCAGAGGCCAATACAGAATGTCAGAGGTATTTCTTTTTCCCTGACAACCTGCCTGTTTCCTTGAGATGTATTATCTCCCTCAACCTGGACAAGCTGCTATTTTCAATCTAAGATTCACTTGTTGCTTTGGCTCTCCTCTCTATTTTCAAACTAAATATAATTCAGTTCTCAGTTTTGGGCAATCAAAGAATGTATACAGTGAGCAAAGTAAACCTGAGCATAAAGTGGACATTTTCAGTGTCTCGAGACTTTAATTTAGAGCAAAGAATTATGAACTGAGATACTAGGATGTAAAGATATAAGGGCTAGCCATAGTCACAGTCTGTGACCCTAGAATTCAGCAGACTAAAACTGAAGGTTTCTACCATTTCAATGCCAGCCTGGACAATATAGTGAGTTCTAGGCAAGTCTGAGTTGTAGTGTTAAACCCTTCCTTAAAAAAATAAAATAATACTATCAAAATGAGAAGGACCATCAAAGGAAAAAAGTCAGAAAGTTTCATGAAACATTATAATTATACATGCATATTTATCCCAAAAGAGGAACCTATAGTTTTTAACAATCCTCAAAGATATATCTATGAAAAAAACATCAAGTTAAAATACTATCTCTTAACAATCATCTCTAAAGAAGTAATTGAAGTGGCCCATGGGTTCAAGGTGCTTCCCACAAGTCTAGACAAAATTGGAAAGCATGTTGCTGGGGAGAAGGTTGTCTTTCTCCTTCTTCAACAACTAATCTTGGTGTGTTGAAGCTAATATATAGAGGCAGTTAATACATGCCATCCATTGATTCTAAAGCAAGGCAATTGTGCTCCACCACATGCTTGGGTCCCATCGAACCATTTCAAAGCTTAAGAGCAAAAACCAGGGTTTCTTAGAAATGAAGGAATTCTACTTTCAGGAATTCTACATCAAGTCCTGTCTCTGTTTCCAGCTTGCTAGACCGACAGTGATTTCAGTCGATACCTTCTTCTGCCTCATACATAAACAGAGAGATATGAGGTATCTATACAAAGATAGCTAACAGAAAATGTCTTCGATTTTTCCCTTTACTTTGGAGAAAATTAATTTAAGAGACAGCAATAGAAATGGAAATAATTATAGAAAATAGTGAGGTATTTATTAACAATTTTCATTCATAATTATAGTGATCGTGGATGATTTACAAAGTGAAGAGGGATGGATTAGTACAGAATTGTGTGATTTTTGTCTGACAAGGTATTCATAAATGTGTTCAGATGCCTTGCTTGGCTAAAATTAAAGAAAACAGAATTACTAGGATGGCATCTGAGGGTTGAGTACCAGCGAGCATCAGAGGGTTAGGCGATCACCAACAATGCCCTCACCGTTCTGGAATCTGAAAGTTCCAACTCTTGCCTCTGTAGGCTGCAGAGATAAACTCATCCTCTGTTCAGCTTCCTGAGGGATGATGGTATTCTTTAGAGATCAATGAATATTGCAATCAAATATAGTTTAATCTATTATGTTTAAGCCAAAGTATTCCACCAGTTATTTAGATTTGGCTCTGTGTGGCAGGAAGAAGCCAATTGAGTTAAAATTGTACAAGATGAAGAGAGAATAACAGAGTGTTTTAGCCTTAATTCAAAACAACTCATGGTACTGCTATGTAGTTATTGCATGTTCCTAGTACCTGATATAAGATATATGCTCTTGGCAAGGGTACAGCTGGCAGTGACTAAAAGGTGTATCTTTTTAAGATGCATTATTGTGTACATCTCTTTTCAAATTAATGGCACCTCAGCAGTACCATTAAGAAAGTTCAGTTGAAAGATATCTTAAAGAAGTCAAAGTATCGTTTCTTAGTGTCATTCACAGTTCAAATTAAAACTCAAGATGGTGTTTGAATTAGTTTGTCTCAGGTTTGAGATATGATTTTGATTTAAATTTTCATTTTTATAGACCAATATATTTTGCCCGGAAAATTCAAAAGCATAAATGAACAGGTCACTATGAAGCAAGTTTTTCTCAGTTATCACCGCTGAGTTTGCATTTATTCATCACAGGAGGCTGTGGATGGCTCGAGTGCATCTACACTGGTTTTTCTTCTGCATCCCTAGGCAAACTCTTTCCTCTCCCTCACACATTCACCGTTCAACCCTGGATCAACACCAAATCCCTCACCTTCATAAATGATTAGCAAATGTTGCTTGTTGCTAATAATGTGTGACCATGGTGACAGATGATATTTATTTTGGACAGAGCGAATGCAGACCTTGAATGTTTATTCAGTATGTGGTGACACAATGTGTGTGTGGCCACTTTTGATAGGAAAGAGGTCATGGTTCAAGTGCAAGTGCTCCCATAGTGTCTCACGTCATCTTTGAATGTCACAGGAAAGAAGTTTTTTTTCTTTCCCAAGTTAGTTCGTACTCAGCCTTTCATGGTGTTTAGCACAGTTGCCCTTACAGCCTTTCTATGAAGTATCTCACTGATGACTCCACACCCCAAGCTGGTGCCAAAGGGCACACTTCTACAACAAAGGTTAAAAGAAACACAGTTTAAAGAAACACCATGAAAGAGAAAAATAATGGTCACCGTTACTACCAGAATCTGGTTCCCACGAACACTGCAGGATTTCTGACTGCAGCAGCAACTGAATTACAAGGTAAACTCTCAGCTAAGCAGCTCCATGTATGAGTGTTTGGAGTAGCATTGTGGCATCTTGTCTCTTACACTGCAGCACCCCACCTTAATCTTCTAAACTTAGAGCTAGAAAGAACTTAGTGTGTTTTTCTTAGTCCACTGGTGAGTCTGTGGACAGATGGAGTGGATACCTGGTCACCAGGAAAAGCAAAGGATCTGCCCTCTACCAGGTGGCAGGGTCACATTAGCTATCTGGGAGATGTCCCCAACTAAGCTCTTGATGTTCCATTCCAGTCAAGCCAGCCATGCACACCTAACCTGTATGAGGACACTTACCGCAGAAACATGCACATCCTCCAAAGCCCAATCACAGAGGGCAAACATGATAGATGATACTACTGACAAGGTTCTCAATGGCCATATTGCATTATAATGTTTTCTTCAGGTGCATAACCCTGGGCAGACGTAGGCACAATTAGACAAAGCAACAGCCTTATGTGGAAAGCTGACAGAGAAAGAAGGAAGCTGATCAAGTATTGAGAATAGAGAATTGACAATGTATGAATGAATGTGTTAATGCCACCCCCACCCGAGTTCCTCAACTATATTACACACACACACACACACACACACACACACACACACACACACACACACACAATTACACAATCTTCTTGGCAGTCCCTGGTTTAAACCTGGTATGTTTTACATGATAGTTAAGCACACTAACTACCACTGAGCTACATCCTCAGTACCCTCCCCCCCTTTTTTAGATATCTGTATCAGATATTGCTGAGTCAGCCCTTGAACTTTCTGTGTATCCCAGGGTTCCCCAGGTCTGCGTTTGCATCCCAAGGGCTAGAATTACAAAGCATGTTCCACTCCATCCCCTAGATGCTGCATTATTAAACCATATATACTTGTCACAAAATGATTACACATATTCTTTAGTACTCGCCACTATTAAAGGAGAAATTTTTCTGTGCTTATTTTCTCTATTTTAAGTAGAGATGAGATGAGTTTTTCAAGGTTTTGGGTTTCCTTCATCTTCACAGTTAGCTGAAAAACTTAACCACTAGACTGGAATGACATTCATAATTATTGTATACACCTGGAGGGGAATAATCCATTACATACACATGATATCATTCCTATCAGTGACACAGCAAATCACTACAAATGCCAACATCTGAAACAAGATAGATTCACCTTTTGATCATTCTGTATATAAGAACCGTGAATAAATTTGACTGACTCCTCTCTTTTCAATTTCACAAAGCCAGATTATCAGCCAGCCTGGATTGTTAGCTACAGACTCTTGGGGATGAAGGTAAAGGAATCTGCTAATATGAAAAATTGAGGTCTATGGCATGGGGATTGAGGTGGCCAATACCTTGCGGCTGGCTACCAGCTAGAAGACTCTCATCTCCTCTGGGACCCTTGCACTCGGCCACATCATCCTCTCCACCTGCTCTTATTTCATCCATACAAGGAAGTGAATATCTAGCTATTCATATGCCAAGGGTCTTGCTTACTCAGCAAAGATGAGTCTTCTTACTTCATTTCTGACTTGCTGTTGGGTCACAGCTCTTCTGCCTCCATCGGGAGAAAGTTCTTTCCTCAGGTCTCATGAGATGAAATTGAGCCCATGTCAAAAAATCTTCCTAAATTACAGTCAACAGATCCATAACCATATTTA
This sequence comes from Zapus hudsonius, assembly GCA_004024765.1. Classification (NCBI taxonomy): domain Eukaryota; kingdom Metazoa; phylum Chordata; class Mammalia; order Rodentia; family Dipodidae; genus Zapus; species Zapus hudsonius. The sequence goes on along the minus strand of PVHP010016282.1, from coordinate 18,490 downwards.
CATCCTCAAATTTCAGTTTGCCTTATTACATGAAATAAGGGAAGACATCAGAGACTGGACCATAGGAGTGAACATTCTACCTGCTCAAAGAGCAGATGATTTTTTTTCCATCCAGATTCCTTTCCACTATGATTACCCTATATATTTAAATAGCAAGTGAAATGGGCTTATATGCTGCCCAACTCATATTATGCATTTTAGTAAATATGTTTTTATGTTTTCTCCTACCTAGATAAATAGCAAATGTTAACTTAGAAAGGAAGAATATACCAACAAAGTAAAAAGGGTTAATAATGACAGATCCTACATAGCCAATTTCTTCATTGATCCTTTATCACCATGTTTATTAGCGACTCTTGTTCTTTAAAATATATTTACGAATATATTTGTCATTGGTGGCCTTCTAAGATACTTACTGTCTTTTACCATTTTTAATCCTCTCTCCGGTTCATAAGTGTGTGTATGTGTGTATGCATGTGCGTGTATTCATGTTTCAGTGTGTCGTGCTGGAGATTGAATTCAGAGCCTTACAGATGCTAGGCGATGAATATACCACTGAGTTCTTTCCCCAACTCTTCTAGATTTGGTTGTTTTAAGACACAGTCTTATTAGCTTTTCTACGAAGACCTTGAATGGGCTTTGTATTCCAGGCAAGCCTTGAACCTGTGACCCTGTTCCTTCAGCCTCCAAAGTAGCTCGTATTACAGGACTATGTAACCAAAACTGGACTTCCTTCTATCCCCCCTTTCACAGGTTATTTCAAGAGATTTGCTACCCTTCAGCCAAGGCTCAGGTGAAGGCTGGAAATAGAAAGCTTTCTTCCATGGGAAGAGGAAACACTTTTTGGAAGACAACGTAAGGCTGACCTTGATAAATGAACAGAGAATAGCTATGTCCTAGTGATCTGCCTTGTGGGCCCATGAGATTATGTAGGGTTTGAACTAAAAAGTAGCGATAGCAAAACACTGAGTAAGTGGTTATAGATACCACCTGGTCGGGATGGTCTGATAGCCTTGAATGGGAAGAGGTGAGAGCCAGAAAATACAAATGTTGATCTCTGTACTTTGATTTGGCCATATTCAGCCTGTCTTTGTCATATAGCTCATGGTTTTCTGGTCAAAGACCTAAGTAGGAATTCCTGAAGAACAGTATAAATGAACTTTTAAAATGAACTGCTACTCATAAAATTGGTGGAGGGAAGATGTCCATGGTGAGAATACATTTTTTCTAATTCCCCTTTTATCTTCTATATTCCCCTCTTCCCACATTCCCCCTTTTCTTTCAATAATAGCCTTGCTTGTTTGTAATTGGCTCAACCCATCCAAAAGTGATTGCACTTAGTCTGATAAAAATCTGTTTCCGTCTTCTGCCTCCCTTAGTTCCCATCCTCCATAGGGCTAGACAACAAAAAGTTTCACATTGAATCATTCAGGATGCTTTCAGATACAAGCATATCTGAGTTAGCTATTAAAAACCAGATCTCCACACGATATCAAATGTTCAATGGCCTGGGGACAGTGGTTTGGTTTTTACATTCAGCTCAGTGTTCATTTGTAAAGATAAATTGGGCTTGAAACTTGATAATAAGACTTCCAGCAACTATTTAACAATAGTCTAATATTGTTCAGTTGTAGATTATAATCACCTACATTCAAGGTCCATAAGTTAATGTTGCTTTATTTAGCAGCCAACAGAGATGAGCACATAATTATGCACTTAATAAAAATATATAACAATTATTGTAAATACTGCGTTACCTGTGAGCAGAAGTGAAATTTCTTTGTCTTTTTTTTTTTTTCAAAGATGCAGGCAGATAACGATAATTGGAGGTCCCCGAGTTATTTATTTGAGCATATAAAAACACATATTTTCTTGTTAATTTTCAAAATAAGTGAAAGTATAAATAGCCTATAAACTGGGTTGTTAGTGATGAGAAAGTATTGTTAATATATCCTTTTTATTTCAGCATTTTTTCCTTAAACCAGCAATACAATTTTACTCTGTTTTCATTTCTTTTGTACCAAAAGGCTTGCTTATTAGAAAAAAAAAGGCTAATGGCAAAACTAAGGAAAGCAATTAGCTTTGTATAAAACACAATGTACCACAGTAGTGTATACAAACTCTAAATAAGGCTTTTTAGTTTGAGCAACCAAAACACTTATGCCAACCTAAAAATAACTTTCTTCTCATTACCCCGAGACCACAGTCAGCAACACCTAGAAGGACAAGAAAAAAAAACAACCCATAAATGGTTTCATAGATGTCCTGCAGAGAATTTGAATTGTATGTTTTTAATTATATGCATTAATGTCTTCTAGAAAAAAGTGCCCAATAACAATGCTTTCTCAAAGGTAATAATACTCCCAAATAAGTTCCAAGATGATCATTTAACTGTGCATTGCATAGGAAGCCTTTGAAGCGGTGGAACCTTTTCTAATTATCTGGCAAATGCTCTTAGAGTGCACACAAACTTCTCTCTGGAATTCGATCCTTGAGGGTGGTATTGTAAATAGCTTCGCTGCACATAATGCATGGACCAGTTAATGGGGAATATTTCTACTTAATGTTTGATAAGTAAATAAAACATTCAGCATCATTCGTAAACACGAAGGCCTACTTGTGATTTCAGTGGCATGTGCTGGGTGCACAGAGCATTCCTCTCAAACTCCATTCTTTACCCAACACACTGCCATGCAGCTAGCTTTCCATCTTTCCATTCAAGTTCTGTGCTCTCTTTCTTCATTCAAGACCCGCTTAGAATAAGCCTTTAGCATCTTGCTTTTCATTTCCCTTATAATAAAAGAAGTCCAGAGATCATTTCCAAACTGAACATTTCCTAATATGTCCTACTGTAAATGATCTTATAAGACAGACTGGACTGGTGGGGAAGTTAAGGGCAAAGCATCTATCAGGCATGGAGAGTTCATTCTCATGGCTAATTCTACAAAGTAAAAGCCATAGAATATGCATTTGTTACCTGAGGGACAAGAAAGATTAAGAGAAAAACCAAAAAGTGGAGAAAAAACTTTAAAGTTATTTCAAAATTTACCTATCCTTTCTCCCTGCCTCTACAGAGGGCTAGAACTCATATAAACAGTTTTTATAAGGTTATAGAAAAGTAATTTTTCTATGGTGGCATAATAAAAACACTTTTGATACTGTAAATTAAAAGCGAACTTAAATAATAAACAATACTATGCTATAGTATTTATCAAATATGAAGACTCCAATACATACAACACACATACAAATACTGATAGGGGAAGAAAGCCAGCTTTGCATGGTTATATATTAATAAGATAGACTTGATTGGACTCTTTACTTTGAAAGAGGAAACTGTATTCTTATTTTTGGACCTCTATTAAGTTTAAAATTTACATAAATGTTTTCTGAGTGCAGGAAATCCCAAAACTGTATTATCTCCTTGTAAGTAAGCTAAACTTCCTATAAATTCACATTTCCAACAATGAAGAAAAAAGACATTTTTACATTTATTTATTCTAGAAAGGGTATTTTCATTTCACAGCTTATTGTGTTTTTGATTATGCTTCATCCTGAATCCCCAGGTGGTGACGATTTGGGAGGTGGATCCTTCTGGGAGATCACTTTGGTGGTACAGGTCAGCAGGCTCTTGCTAAAGGTAGCTCAGTTTTGCTGTTCTACAAGATGTGATACCCAGCCTCTGCTGTGGGATTCTTTTACCTGCCATGATGAAGCTATACCTCAAAACTATACACTGAAATAAATACATTCCTTCTCCCCCCAAAAAATTATATAGACTAGCATGAAGATGCCGCCGTAGCACAGTAGGCCTGGGGTTAGTCTCACAAAAGAGAACCATCCTGAGAAACACACTTTATGTAGTGTCAGAATAGAAAATCTCATTCTCATTGTCATGATGTCATGATGCTAAGAAGTTGGAGAAAACAAATTTTAGCTTCATCCTCCAGATAATTACTGGCTGTGAAGTTCCTGAGGTAAGGCTGAATGGACTAACAGCTCTCTTCTAGAGATGGAATATGGCAGGATCAGAGCCAATGAGCCAAATGACCTTGGCTTATCTTTATTGCCCATCTCTGTATATGGCCTAACATCCTGGTGACTATCAGTTTTATCAGGTATAATCTTTTTTGGAATGTACCAACCAAAGGCCTAAGAAGGTCATCTGATAGCATCTAAGGCCTATGGTGAAGTTCTCCCACCACCACCCCCACCCTGCTTTGCTTTAACTTGCCTGCCTGATGGTCAGTCAATGCATTTGAAAAGTGCCTTGATTTATGACTTTCTTTTGTTTTTTTACCTACAAAATCTTCATGATATTGTTAACATGTTGGAACATGGAATTTTTAGTAACCAAAATCTGTCCCCTTGCACATGGTCACTCATATTTGGCTCCAGAATAAACTACCTCTGATTCCCTTTGAGGTGAAAGCTGTGTCTTTTTTGTTAAAATGACCATAGGCTATAATTTACCCCATTCCTCTAAGAACACAAAGAATACTGGTGTGCCTATATTATGTTCAACAAAGGTCTGACTCAAAGCTGCACCCAATAATGAGGGAGAATCTGGTTACCAATTCTCATGATCTCTGTCTTAACTCACCTTACTGATATTCCTAACTCTGTAGACAGGACAGTCAGACTGTTTCATCTTAGCCTTCTGTGGTAGTTTGAATGGATGTCCCCAATAGATTCAAGAGTTTATCAGTTTTTCTCCAGCTTCCTGGCTGGAGGATGTGTCACCTTGGCCTGGCCTAATAGGCTCTAGACCTAAGTTATTTCTGAGGTGGATGTGAAATTCCAGCTATACATATGCAAAGATCAGTCTGAGCTGAGTCCTGAAGGTCCTGCTGGCTGGAGTTGGAGTGTGCTTGCTTATTTTGGATGTGCTGGATGGGTTTTACTCTTTGCTTGGATCTGTGAAAGTAGGGCCAGCCTTTTTCTTCATTATTAAACTTCCCCTGGATCTGTTACTTTGATAAATATTTTCTTCCCCTGTGTCTGGTTTGGAGATTCATCCCAGTGGTGTGTGACTTAATATGACACTTTTCAATGGATCTTCTGGGGAAGACTCATCTTTCCATTTTGTGCAAAAATCACCCATTTTCCTTTTTTTTTTTAAATTTGTTTTTCAAGTCTAGTTACTATTCTTTTAGCCAACCTCTTTAAAGGATGCTTGAACCTTCACTGGAATTTTACTTCACTGTGTGAAGAATGCAATGCCAAGATAATCTTTCACACCCAAATGTAATTTGTCTTACTGATTCTACCTGCCTCCACAGAGCACTAAGACTCACATTGTCAGGTTCTGTAAGCTTGTAGAAAAGTAACTTCTTCTGTGATGGTTCAATATTCTCAGTTGAATGCTTATACTCAAGTTACACTTTAATATTCTGCTTTTTACCTTACACCTTTCAAGTATGTTTTTAAAAATAATTTTTACTAATAACTTTAATATATGAACATATTACAAATTGATCATATTCCCATAGGGTTACATTTTTATGTTTCCATTTCCCTCTTACATTTCCAATAAGGCCCCTCTTCACTAGAGATATTGTTATTCATGGTGAGGTCATGAATGCACCAGCCATTCGCTGTATGATGGGGGCAATGCTTCAGAGTACACCTTCTTACCCTATGGCTCTAACATTAATTATTTCTACCTTCTCTTCTGCTGTGAAGATTGTATTATAAGTATCCTTTAGTGTTGAGCTTTAAGCAGCCTCTGATTTTCTGCTTTGATGAGCAGTGAGACTTCTTAGTGTCTATCACTATTGTCCTAGGAGGTTCTCAGGCTACCTGTAGGAAAGGCATTTATATTCACTCCACCACTTCCTCTGTACTATTTCCTAGGCCCTGATGAGTGTGCTAGAGATCACTCATCTCATGACAGGCCCTCGGCTGCTTTCTTGTCATTCTGATGGGTCATGAAGCTTCCCAATATTCACCTTTTTATTTTCACATACACATAGGTTCTTGGAGAATTAAATTTTACAGGAAAGACTTAGGCTGTCAAGATGACTGGAGATTTTCCAAATGTATTCCTAATAAAAGTGGAAACATTCTTTAAGCCTGACAAGATCAGGAATATAGAGCAACCTTAATACTTGATAAAGCTCATCTTCACAGAATCTATAGTGAGATTATGTTCTGCTTAAAAATGACTGGGCAATTTCCAATAGCAAATGAATCAAAAACTGCCTATTATTATTTTTTCAATATAAAACCTGTATTTCTAGCCATTACTATCATTGTTCCTAACCCTTATGAATAAAATGCTGATGAGTTAGGGAATAAACATAATATTTACTGTGTTCAGAGCATGTGATGGTTAAGATTCGTTGTCAACTTGTCATGCTTAGTAATTTTGGGTCAGTCTCTAATATTGTTTACAGGATGGCAGCCATCTCAGTAAGGGGCAGGGTATAAGGAGGCTCAGAGGGGCTAGAAAAAACATGCCTTCCAGAGAGGGCAGGGCAGGGAGGACATTCCAGATTCTCAGGGAGTCAAGTCTGGGGAAGGGTTGCAAGACCTCACCCTAAGGTAAGGTTACCTAAACGGTAAGAAAATCTCTCTCTTCCCCTGCCTGTTTGCTGTTGTGGGTTTATCATGTTTGTGATGGCCTCTCTCTCTCTCTCTCTCTCTCTCTCTCTCTCTCTCTCTCTCTCTCTCTCTCTCTCTCTCTCTCTCTCTCTCTCGCCCAGCCTCTTTCACCTTTATGAAACTTTCCCTGGATCTGTAGTGTCAATAAATCCTTTCAATTCCCTAAACAACTGTGCCTGGTTTGGAGTTTAATCCCAGTGGTGTGTGGCTGACTATGACAGAGCATTCTCATGATTCTTCAGAACAGCCAAACCAAAATGTGAGTTTTACAGCTACAAAAAAGATTGTAAGAACCATGGTGGGAAAGAATATCCAGAGACATTGCCCCCCTCAGCAACAATAAACAAAAGAGGAAGAAAAAAAAAAAGAAAGACAAACTTGCTACCTCCAGTACAGTTCAAGTAAGCCAGTACCCAAATGGTTAGCCCATATAGTGCTGGAATGCACTACATGAGCTGCCAGGGGAAATAGGCCAACATTGTTAGGAGAAATCAGGGGACACTGTGATACAGCAGCAATCAGCATGACAAGATATACACACCTCTGCAATAGTGGCGCCCAACCTAGGTGGGTATTGAAGGACTCCTTGAATGGCTAACTGATTTGCTCATTGACAAGGAACCTGAGATCTAAGCCAAACTCCAATGGAGAAGATTCTAGTCATGGGCCTAAAGAGAGGCTACACCCACTATAATCTTGCCAAATTAATAATGTTTCTCATTAAACATATGCTGATCTTACCCTCTGGTGGAGAATCTGTTTTTATTCTTCAGATGACAACATAAACTGTGACAACTTAATTCTACCAATAAAATCAGAAATGATAGCTGACTCCCTGGCAGGAGATGATCCACCCCTAACACATCATCAAGGGCCCAGGTGAAACCACAGAGGAAGTGTCAAGATGAATAAGAGAGCTGCATCCAAAGCAAGCCCATCAACCTGCACCAGGGTGATGGAGACAGACAGACAGAGAGACAGACACCAAGGACATTCAAAAACCTTCCAAAGCAGAAATCCAGAGGCCACTAAAAGCTCAACACTAAAGCAAATTTAAACCACACCCACCATGGCTCAGGGAATTTAGCAGGAAGAGGAGGCAAAAAGATTGTAAAAGCTAAGGTGGGAGGAATATCCTGAGGCATTCCAACCTCCACCCACCCCAACACACACCCCAACACAAGGCTGCTTGCACAACACACAGCCTTGGATCCCCATGGAGCACACCAGCAATTCCACTGAGGGCCCTCAGTGGAAGGGGAGAGGAAGGAGGGATATGGTGGTACCATCACATGACTTGTACATACAAAGTTTCTACTCATTAAAAATAATAAATTAAAAAATAAATGCACTTGATGGTATCCATAACACTCTACCATGTTGACACATGATTAGTTGTGTTGTTAGTAACTATTTTTTTTACTTCATGTCAAATCTCTTTTATTTCTGAACTGTATTCTATTTCAATAAATGCTTAGGTTTCAGAACATGTGAATGGAAATCAGTAGACTAGAATTTAGGCATATGTAATTGATTTTGTCCATTAGCCAGTTTCATGAAGAGATCTTTTATTTTCTTTTTAACCCTGGCTCTTGAAAGTGTAATAAAAATTTCTTAGAGGAGAGGGTTATGAATTGCACAGAGGTAGCCAGATTTCCCCCCCTTTGTGTGTTGTTGCTGAGGGTGGCAATGTCTCTGGATATTCTCCCATACTTCTTACAATCTTTCCACCTCCTCTTCTGTTCAGTTCCCTGAGTCATGGTGGGTGAGTTTTAAGTCTGCTTTCTTGTTGAGATCTTAAGTGTCTCTGGACTTTTGCTTTAGGTTGTGTTGGGTATCATTGGTGTCTGTCTCCATTGACCTTCCATGTGTTATCTGGCTTGTTGAGACAGAGAGAGAGAGAGCGAGAGAGAGAGCGAGAGAGAGAGAGAGAGAGAGAGAAGGGAAAGAGAAGAGGGAAAGAGAGAAAGAAGAGAGAGTATGGTTGTACTTGGGCCTCCTGCCAATGCAAACAACCTCTAGATGTATGCACCACTTTGTCACCTTGCTCTATGTGAATGCTAGGAACTCAAACTCAGGCTGTCAAACATTGTAAGCAAGCATCTGTCACTTCTGAGTTATCTCTCCAGTCCAAAGTGTTGTATTCTTAAGCCCATATTCTTCATATTCTTCAGCTAGTTGATCCAGAGTTATTTCAGTTTTTTTCTCTCCTTTGATCCCAAGTTATTTCAGTTTTAACCACTTACACTACACAACTTACACTAGATCCCGAGTTATTTCCGTTTTAACAACTTACACTAAACTCCCACTACACTAGTGATTTCGGTTTTAACAACTTACATTATTGCAAACCAAATAAAGTAACAATAAATAGTAATCTTGCTAAGAAAATAGGAGTGATGAGACAGATTCCCAGATCAAAGGAAAAGGTAAAGGAGCCAGAAAAACCTGCACATAACTCACACAGAAGGGCTGAGACTCACTGCTGCTAATACCACTTCTCTCCTGTTGCTTTTCTGTGTCTATATGCTTGCTTGTTCATTGTCATTTCACGGGATCACTCTTTCTATGGGAAGGTATACTTTCACCTCTTGCAGAGAAAAGTGTACAAATATCACTACATATCTTCTCTAGTGGTATTAAAATTAAACATTCTAGCAAGGATATTGATTGATGAGCACATCAACGCCCTCTGAAACTGCAAAGAAGTGAAATAATAATGTCATATGCCCAGCAAAGCTTCTGTTCTCCATGAAACAAGCAGCTGTCCATTGTATAGGCAATCAACAAGATTTTCCCCTTCTGATATGATCACTACCCAGGAGTCATTCCTTAAAGTAAATAACTAAATGCATATAAATCATGAAGAATTGTGTTTGGTTACTGTATGTACTCATTGAAATTCTTTAAATGTTTTTCTTTTTATTTTCAAAATCTGGGTAATATATTTGTCTAACCTGCTCAAGGCCTTGTATTCAATCCTCAGCTCTTCCGGGTGGTAGAAAATAGAGAGAAAATGATCACTCTGAACTTGAAAGAACAGCGAGGCTACCTCTCATTTATCTGTTGCATTCAAGACACTAGGCATCAGATGATGTAATAATGGGACTCCCGAGAGTTGGAATATGAGGCAATTCCTAAACATTTTTTTTGGTTCACTGTCTCAATAGTTCATTGATCATCACACCAGCAGAAAGAAAAAAGAACAGAGATAGAGCCTAAGAAAATTATTGAACTGAAAATATACTTACAGAGCCAAAGGGAACCAAGAAACAGAGTTTGTAGAATAGTTACTTGTGTGTGAAAGCAGCTTGGAGAGTTTGGGCATGTACAGGGAGTCCTTCTCCTGGATGATTTGGGGTCTCATCAACATTCAGATGGGAGGAAGAAAGACAGTCCATCCTGGAGAAACAAGACATCATCAAAATATGTTCTACAGGCTGGAGAGATGGTTCAGTGGTTAAGGCACTTGCCTGAAAAGTCAAGCAATCTTGTTTCAATTCCCGAGTACCTGTGTAAAGTCAGATGTGCAAAGCACATGCATCTAGTTAGTTTGCAGGGGTAGCAGAGCCCTGGTGCACCCATTCTCTCTGTCTCTCTTCTCTATATTTATCTCTGCTTGTCAATTAATAATATATATATATATATATATATATATATATATATATATATATATTTAAATCTACTCTAGGGAACAGTGCCTGATGTTTCCCCAAGTTCCAGAACAATGCTCATTTCCACAAAATAGACTAGGGAACTTAATTCATTGATGATTGTACAGTGTATTCAACAGGCCTTGCCTTAGTGTTCATAATAATTCTCCTTAGCTGAATAACCCATTGGACGTATCAAATCTTAAAAGCTTAACTCCCAAGATTCAACTTGTTTCCAAACACTCAAAGTAAACACAGTGGTGAAAAAGCACAACCTATGATAAAAAGAAAGTGTTCATTTAAGCTGATTCAGAAGTAACACAAATAGAAAACAATAAGAAAAATGAGATAATTATTAGCGAAGCAGTCATTACACTATTTCTTACATTCAAGATGGTTGTATGATGAAACAGAAGATATAAGAAGTTCTAGGATAAAGCAATGATATCTGCAATTTTTTTAAGTACCGAAGTTAGTAATGGAGTAGACATCACACAAGAAATTACAAGGGAGCTTAAAGACATAGCAAAAGACAGAAAAGAAAATAACCAAAAGCAAAGTAGATAGGTCATCAGTGAACAGTAGAACAATTTCAAAAATGTCATTAAAGAGAATTTTCTGTCTTCCTTCTTGAAGAGAAGAAGGCACAAAGAAAAGAGATTTAAAACACATCAGCCCATAACTTGACAAAAACTAGAAACTTACAAATACAAGGTTCTGGAATAACCCTGTATAAAAAAGGAAAAAGAAGAATATATTAGTCAATTTATATTGCTATAAGAAAATACCTTAAGCTGGGTAACTTTTACAGAAAAGCTCACACTTTGGAGTTATGCAGTGTGAGATCAGGCAGCCTCTAGTGGTGTTCTTCTGAGTCACATCAGAGCAGGAGGCACAACAGGAGGCGGAGAGACAAGAGGGATCAGGCTCTGTTCTTAACACCAACTCATTCTCAAAGGAATTGACTGAGATTCACTACCACATTGATTTATTTCAAAAACAAAACTCCAAGGGACAAAGCATTTTCCACTGGGCCCTACCTCTTCAAATTTCCACTACTCCAACATCACCACATCAAAGATATGTTCTCTAATTCATGAATTCTTGGGGGTAAAATCACATGGAAGCAATTGGAAGGGATATCAATGTTAAGTTAAGCTCTCTTACATGTACAGGAGGAACTTTTAAACGCATGAAGCAGCGAACACAATGCAGTGTCTAACGTACTGAAAGACAAAACTTATCAAAGCAGAATTCTCTAGTTGGTGAAAGTATTCTCCCGAAGAAAACAGCAAAACGACTTTTCTTTTTTTGTCTTTTATATTTCAAATGTACAGCACCTTTGAGAATTCATCAACAGGAAACATGTACTGCAAGTATTTCAGACCGAGATTGAAAAGTCTAGAATAACATAAAAGAATTTATGGAATAACAAATGGTGACTACATAGGAAAACATAGATTTTATTTCATATCACATATCTATATTTAGATGACAATCTTTTGGATAACTCCATAATTTATTGAATAAATGGTAATATGAAATGTACAATGCAGTGATCTCATTACAGTATTTTTTGTAGTGTAGATGGAGTTTCTGTTATTGAATGACTTCACTGATAATAGTATTGACCAAAATGTGTAGGCTAAATATCCTGAATTTAAGATTTGTATGTAACTTTTAACTGTAAAAATGGAGATGAGCTCAAGGCTCTCACGTCACTGACAGGAAACATATTGCTCTCAGGAGCAAGAGAGCCACTGGCAAGTCCCCATCATTGCTACTAAATCTCTAAAAGGGCAACATCAATCCAACTAAACTTTAATAGTACATTATGGAATATTTATAAAAGTAGATGATCATATTTATCTCTACTGGCATCAAGAACAAAGTGAAGGGAATACTCTACTTTCAAAGATGATTCCCCAAATTTCTATTACAAAGATGTGTTCCTTATGTCTTCAATCAAAACTATGTGGAGAAAGAGATCAAATACAGGAAAAAAGGGGGGAAGAATTTTACTTTTGAACATTTGCTTATGAAAGATGATAGGCATAACTAAAAAGTAGACAAGGCTCTGCAATTATAGATCGATCTACCTGTACATTTTCAGACCCAAGTAATGTCTACCACCCCAAGGGTTTTTTTTTTAAAGCATAATAGTAGTTTTTTGGACTATATACAAATGATAAAAGCAAGGACATCAAAGTGGGGAGCCTTTCAACTCATGCTCAATTAGAATAAAAGTTTGGTTGCTGTTTTAAACATTTATGACTAACTAACTGTGACAGGCTCTCAGCTTTGCAAATGGGATGATTTTCCGTTGACTTTTGATCTGTCTGACAGTTCCTTATACACTTCAGTGTTAGTTTATAACACACAAGCCCACATCTGAATACACATGTGACTAATTAGATACTGTTTATGGACCATACCCATAAGTTTAACACACAAGAGTGAAGACATTTTAAACTAGAGGTCATGATTTTAATGAAATAGAGATAATTAACAAAGGTGATTGACCTATTTTTGTATTGCTCAATTTTTTTTTAAATGAAGAAAAATCTAACACAGGTTTTGCATGTATATCTGAGGAAGCATGTTAAATAAATTTAAAAGTTAACATTATGACTAGGAAGTAAAAATGTCCAAAGTATTTATAAAAGATTAGTTGTGATATCATAAACTAATACTGTAAACCAAGCCCCTGATCATGCTTTCTCTGAACCTGGTTCCCAATAGAGATGAAATGCAGTGTTTTGGAGGTTAGGCTATTTCTCAGTTCTCACATCTGCATTCTATCTCTATCAGTTACTAGCTGGGAATTTAGACCAGTCTCTTGAACTTATTTTGCCCTGACTTGACAATCAGAGAAAATGGGAATGATATAGCTCCAGTGATTATGTATAAAGATAAAACATGCAAAATTTAGACATTATCAACAATTGTGAAAGACTCAAAATGTTATTTTACTATTGTTTATTAAAAACATAGGTGCTGGGTTGGAGAGTTGGCCCAGAGGTTAAGGGGCTGCCTGCAAAGCTTAACAATCCAGGTTTGATTCCCCAGATCCCATGTAAATCAAGATACAAAAGGTGATCCTTGTGTCTGGAGTTTGTAAGCAGTGGCTGGAGGCCTTGGCACATCCATTCTCTCTGTCTCTCTTCTCTTTATCTCTCTTTGCTTGAAAATAAAATAAAATTTAAAAAAATTAAGGAACATTGATTTGAACTGTGAAATATTTATAGTGTACCTAATTTTGAGATTTGAAGTGTCAATCCTTTAGAAGAGTCAACGAAATTTCTCAAAATCAGATTTGTTGCTGATAGTTTATAAGTTTAGACATTTCATTTCTCCAAATCATCTTTTGCCTCATCAGGTACTGTGGAAAGAGCCAATATTTCACTGACACATTCCATAGATGTTTGTGAACAGTGATTTCTTCTACTCATATCCGCTCAAAGTTGTAGCTTTTGCTGATCTAATTCATTTCCCTCCCGAGGTCCAGTCCTTTATTCAGATTCTATCACTTAATATCTATTCTCTTCTAATTTAAAGTAATTTAAATGAGAACGTCTTTGTAGATATTGGATTTCAACCATTATAGTAGGACACAGTCTCAAATCAGGTATCCATAGTGAATATTTCTTTGTTGAGTCCCAAGGTCTTCTCTGATGAAATAGAGGGTAATCCACTGAAATAGAAATGTAACACATAGGATGGCTTTCAACTAATAGGAAATCAGAACTTGGGAAATGATTGCTCATACCTCAAGTATTTTAAAGTCATCATGCATGCCCATTTCTCTGAGACCTTTATGGAATGAAGAAGGTCCTACTATATATGGGGCATATATTGCTAATTCAATTTTGCCATTCACATTCCTCCTACCTTTCTTCCATTCACCAAGCTTCTGCTGTAGTACCAGAAATTTCATATTATGTAAATAAACTCTCTGGACACAAGTGTTTGTCTATATAGGCTTTGTTTTATGGAGGAGCCCAAGTGTGTCATTCTCTCCAATCAAGCTGACATACATGCTGGCTTAGGAGGCTTTTCATTAAGAAATATATCTACAGTGGGAATTTGCATCAAAGAATTATGACCCAGTTAAGACCGAACAATTCAATGTCCCAACCCTTAAAAGAACTCTATGTTTGGGACTCTCATTTGGGAATATTTCTACACAGATGCTTTTCTTTTAAGTCTCATGCCCATCTACCGTACTTCTTTTACTCCATCTCGCTCCCTAATTTATCTTAATGTCACAACCTCAGCAGATTATCTACTACTTCTTTTCCTGGCTGATTAAAGTGTGTGTCTGTGAAGTATTGCTCCAAGCAAAGTTTGTTAAACAATAAAGGAAATCCCTGAAACAAGAAGATGAAATCTCAGTGCTTCCCTCTGTTGTGTTAGCATTTTCCTTACTGAGTGAAAACTGGAAGAGAGTACAAGGAAAACATGACCTCTTTTCAAAATAAATAATAAATAGATAAATAACTGTAGTGAGGTAGTGAAAAACATAGTCCATCATATTCGATCAGACGTCCTTTGATCCTTTCCTCCGCATCTGAAAGGCTGTCATTACTCCAGGAGAATGAGTAATAGGATTAGCTGTGCTTGGCATGGTTTGTATCTACCAATGCCCTGTGTTATTCAGAAAATAATTTTGTTATGTGTGCATATGGTCTCTGAGTCTCTTAGAAATTAATGAATAAATATTCTAACCCATTCCTTTTTTGATACAGTGCTTATTAAACTTTTCTGGACTGCTATAACACTTTAAACTAAATGCTACAAACTTAGAAACTGTACTAAATCCTTAAAGAAGAAATGGCCCTTTTGGTGCAGGTCAATAATCCTTGATACTTGGGAAGTTGAGGCAAGAGGACCACAAGATTAAGGAATGCTTCAGCTCCCAAGTAACTTCAAGGCCAGCCTGGACAATTTAGGAAGATCCCATCTTAAAGCAAAAGTAAAAGAGGCTTGAAGTGATAGATAGCTCAAAGGCAGAGTGTGTGTTTGGCATAAGGGAAGATCTAGGTTCAATCTCCAACACTAAAGAAAATTTAAAAAGTCACCAAAATATGTCAAGTTCTGAGTCAACCTGAGCTACATAGTGAGATCCTATCTCAAAGTAAACAAATATCCTGAATATTATATGTTGCTGATATTTCTTTATGGACATTCTTGCTTAGTGATTACACCAAGAGAGACTAGCATTTGAGCATGCACTCACATGAGCTTTACGCTTCTCTTTCTATTTCTGTGTGACGTTGTTTCACTTAGGTAGAGATTGTACTTGTGATGCTTCCTGGCCATTTCAGTTTAAAATTCAACAGATTTGAGAAAACAACTGAAAAAACCTTAGTCTTGTCTTATCTCATTTCATCTAGTTTTTCTCTCTTGTCCTAACCTCGCCTTTATATTTTAGTCTCCTATTTTTGTCTTTCTTCTTTCCTTTTTCTTTCCTTCATTATTCCTATATCCTCATTTCTTCTTCCTCTTCCTTACCTCTTCCTCATCTTCCAAATCTCTAGAAGTACAGTTAACCAAGATGATCCCTAACAAACACACACACACTCTCTCTTTCTCTTTCTCTCTCTCATATATATATGGTGGATTTAAAAACAAAATAGAATGGGTTTTTAATTAATATCTTTATTATGAGTAAGCATATACATTGTATGAGCAATTCTTGTGAAGGTGCCCCTGTTTCCCTCCTCTCTGTCCCTTACCCACTGGGGTCCTTCCTCAATGCACATACTGTTTTGTACTCCAAGACAGTAAAGAAGATCACACTACTCATAAATTGTTTTACCAGTTCTTCAGAGTATAATAACTGAATAAAAATATTTGGAATGTTGAATACTCAATATTTGGTAGAGAAAGAATGCATAGCAGAGGGGTTAGTCAGATATGTTACCTAGTATGAAGAAAAGTCCTAAAAGCAGTAAAAGGTAGATGAATTGGCAAAGGAGACAGTGATTACTAAAACAGATAAAAGGTTAACTAGTGTAGACTTTCAGAAGTGAACAGTGGTGTCATGTACTGAAGAGAAATAAAAAAGATACAAGTTAAGTCTTGACATTTGATTTGCATAATCAAAGACTTCAAAAAGTTAGACTTCAGGGACTGTAAGTAATCTCTTCTGATTCCCTAGTTGTCCTTAGTTTTTTTTTTTTTTCTTCTGCTGGACTCATGGCATGGTGTTCTGTTGAAAACAAGAACTCCCAAAGTTCTGCCCTCAGGAGCTTATCCACACAAGAAGGCCCATGATGGTGGGGAAGCAAGGACTCTGCCTGCTGAGACTCTGAGACCCTCACCAGTTCCACCAGGTGATGGAAGGAATGGAATGAAGGCAAATTCACATTAGAAAATAATGTGATCCTTCATCCTTTGCACTTCTGGTTTATAAATATGTAAAAATGAAAGCCTGGCATGGCGTAAAATGATGAGCTGCTGAGTAGCATTTTTAGTGGGACGGGACATACTTTATAAAAGAGAAGTGCCCATTTTTAACTGTTGGAGAAAATGAAAGACAAAATATTTCACTGGAATTATTTGCTACTATTACTTAGCAGTTGACAGCAGACTTGATGGTATAGTAAAAATCTTCCTTGGGGATACCATGTCACTAGAGATGGTTGATGATGTCCTTACTAAAGCCATTTAAAGGATGATGGGTCTAGTTTAAGTTCAGGATGTAGTCATATATCTTTAAGGAAAATGAGAATGCTGAGCACTGTGGAGAGTGTCTCCCAAATTTAAAACATTTGTTTCATATTTCATGCCCTAGTCCTGTGCTGCCTATCATACTATTGACTCAACATCTTTCTTGAAATCATATCACCTTTAAAATATTGATATTAAATATTGATGTTACCTATTTTGCCTTTATCCATAAGCATGCAATAATATCTTGAGTATTTTATGAATTAAGTCTCTCCAGCTACTGAGTTTGTCAAATAACAAAATATGACTACATATTTCTTCAGCTCATTTCAGGAACCATCAGTGAGTGGTAAGCTTATGAAATTTAGTATGAAGGAATACAACAAGATGACAGAAATATATATGAAATAACAAGGGAAACTACAGGTTATCTTGATTTATTTATATTTAAACCTATTGAGTTATATAAGCTGCCTAGGTGATACTGTTTCTTTGCTGAAACAAAAACCATTCTGAATTTTAGAAATATATGCTACTCAGAAATGTAGTCCTGTTAAGAAACATACATATTAAAATCCACAGAACTGTTGGATATGTGTTTTAGGTATTATCTAGTCCTATATGCTAAAAATATGATGGAACATTGTGAGAATCCACAAAAGAAAATGCTGAACCTCTAAGGATATAACATTTTCTTGGTAAAATAATGATTCCATGTCACATAAAATGAAACTGTCAGCATTCGTTTCAAGCTTTAGAGCAGGTCTTTGACAATTCTAGAATGGTCTTTAATATCTTATTGAAGTGACGATTAACACTGCAACATCTGCTTTTTAAATATCTTTGTTATGAATAATTATATATATTGTATGAGTAAATCTTGTGAATATGTCCCCATTTTCCTCCTCTCTGTTCCCTACCCACTGGGGTCCTTCCTCGGTGAACATCCTGAATCTGTCCTCCATAGGAGAGGGGGCTATGAACTGCACCAGAGGTAGCCCGTTTTTTGTTCTCTTTTTTTTCTTCCCTCTTGTGTATTGTTGCTGAGGGGGACAATGTCTCTGGAAAATCTCCCCCACCATGGCTCTTACATTCTTTCCACCCCCTCTTCTGCTCAGTTCCCTGAGTCATAGTGGGTGAGTTTTGAGTCTGCTTTGTTTTTGAGATTTTTAAGTATCTCTTAGACCTTTGCTCTGGGTTGTGATGGGTATCGTTGGTGTCTGTCTGTCTCTGTTGACCTTTCATAGGTTATCAAACTTGCTGTGGTGATTTGTCTCCTGTTTGTCTCATCTCTTTCTGGTAGATTTCATTTGGGGTCCCTGTGAAGGCTAGGTGAAGTTTGTCTCATGCCAGGAGGTCAGCCTTCATCCAGTGACTTGTTGGTGGAATAGGGTTGTCCCCAGATCTTTCAATGCCTTCTGAAAAATACAAACAGAATCTCTATCAGAGAGTGAGATCAATATAGGTTAAATGAGACATTACTGTTTTGGCTAGCTCCTAATGGGTGTAGTCTCTCTGTAGCTTTTGGGTAGAGGGAATTTACCCTAGGAGCCTAA
>PVHP010016281.1:0-36173 GCA_004024765.1 Zapus hudsonius | reverse complement strand
GAAAGCTCTTTGCTACCCTCAGCCTCAGGATCTTCTCACACAGGCCTTCCTTGGTCCAGCTGCCTGTGAGTGAATGATTCTTCGCTATATTGCTTTTATTTCCTTCGTAGCACTATGAGCCCAGCGATTCTGTACTTGTTCCTTCTTTGTGACTCATCCTCCTCCACTAGAGGCAAAATCACCATGCGATGAGATGTGGTGCATCATGGGTGCTCAGTAAGAGTTTAATGAAATTCAAGATAGAAACCAGCTAAAATGAAAACTAATAAATGAATTTTGAAAGGTGATCAATACAATCACAATGTATCAGATACAATGGTAACAGGTAAACTTCTGCAGTATTCCATTTTAATAAATAATAACATTAGAAAATATAATAGATCTTTCAAATATCATATATCATGGCAATAAAACCTTATTCAATAGCTGTTAATCAGAATAAAAATACACAAGAAAGTAATCAAAGAATATGATAAAACCTAACTGGAATATATAAAGAATATATGGCTAAATGAACTGATACGTCATATTCCTGACAGCTGTGCACAGCCCTAATCATCAATGCGTATGTCATATTTTTGGATATAATTAAATTTCCTCAAAACGAGCTGAGAAAAACAAGTCAGCTTCAACCATTATCTTCATATTATTTTTTAAAATATGTATTGGATTAATTCTAAAATTCATCAGGACAATAAATATAAATATAAGCACATAAAAAGATATTTCAAAGTGCTTTCTTTCCAGTAACATTACTAATAGCCAAAAAGTTAGAAAGTATATATTCATATCTCACTCATATATTTACCAGCTAGAAAATGACTAAAAGAGCTTACTGAACCATAGAATGTCTGCATCAATGGGCAATAAGGAAGGAGACTACAATTATTGGTAAGAACTGAGAAAATCCCCAAGGGACAAGCACTTGTTTTATTACAGGAGCTCACTCAATAGTCCAGATAAAAAGCATCTCAATAGTTACAAATTACTGAGACATCTCTTCCTCCCTCCCATCTATTTCCTGAATGGTGTTTAACCTATCTTTATTATTTTAATGTATGAATTTATGGTATTCAGTCTTATGTTTATATGCATATATAAAATGTGTATTGCTCAAATCAGAATAATTAACATTTTTATCTCCTTAAAATTAATCTGTGTTGGGAGCCTTTGGGCTTTTTTCTTCTAGTTACTTCTAATCCATGTAACAAGTAGGGTGAGCCATAGTCTGCTTGTGTGCTGCAGGGGGCTAGACCTTCTCATGTCTAACTGTGCGCTGTCAGAGGCCAGCTTGGACTACTTGGACTACTGCACCCAAATCGCCTTCAGAACCAGACCAAACCATGACCTGAATCTTCATCCTGTAGCTTGTTTTTATTTTGTAAAAAGCAAACCCAGACAGAGCTTGTTCCCTGAGTCTTATCTTGGAGACTCACAGACCAGGCAATCAAGTTCCATGGATGGAGTTGGGATACATCAAATATGCTTGTTCTTTCTGCCAGAATTACTACCTGTCCATTCCCAGGTTGACTTTTTTTCTTCCCTTACTCTGATATCCTTGCTATCTCCTCAGGAAACATTATTATGATAACTTCAAGATACTCTTCTCCTTGATTGGAAAATTAGTTCAGGTTGAACTTGAGGTTTCTTCATTCGAGGTCATTTAGGAAACTAGAAGGCATATGTGATGCATTTGTTGCTCCCAAGGCTCGTCAATTTAGAGGCATACGTAAACTGGCATGGGGCCAGTGACAGCTTTAACTCTCTCTTCCTATCCTTCCTTCTCTTTTCTCCTTCACTTCTCACTATCTTGCTCTTTATTTCTCTCTCTCTCTCTCTCTCTCTCTCTCTCTCTCTCTCATACACACACACACACACACACACACACACACTTTGGGAGCAAGGATAGATGTTCTATAGTACTGGGATTACTCAGGGAAAAGATGTGTCATAGTCAGCCACACACTACTGGGATGAATCTTCAAACCAGGTACAATTTGGGGGAGGAAAGTATTTATTGAAACTACAGATTGAGGGAAAATTCCATAACAGCAAAAGAAGCTGGCACCTCTTTCACAGGCCCCAGCAGAGAGAAAAACACATCACCTACATCACACACATAGAACAGGTAACAGACAGAAGGGCCAAAGAGAGAATTTCTCCCCTTTTATATAGCCTTAGGGTGGGGACTTGCAACTCTATCCCAGACTTAATGGCTTCCTGAGTCTCTGGAATTTCCTTCCTGCATGGCCCACACAGGAAAGGATGTTTACTTCCAGCTTCTTTAAGCTTCTTTACATCCTGCCCCTTGCTGAGAGGCTGCCTTCCTGTAAATGTCCTCAGAGACCCAACCAAGATAATTAAAAAGATCAAGTTGACAACAAAACCTAACCATCACAAGATGGAAAGAATTTCTTTCCTGCCTCCCATTCTTGGCATATTTTTTTCTATTTCTGACATCCTGTGTCTTTAGGGCACTGACCACTTATCCCTTAAAGTTCTCAACCTCCTACCACTGTGACGAGCAGAACCCTGAATGTATTCTCACAGCCTGTTCACATGAGGGTCAGATGTTCTCCTTTATGTGCCTTCCTCTAGCCGTAGTGACCCAGCATGGCGTGTGTTTGGAAATGCTATGGAACCAGAACACCTGTAACTCTCAATAGTGCCCAGCTCCTACAGCTACACTTGCATATAAGGTCCACAGAAAAACTTCATGGCAACTCCTAACTTCCCTGACTAATTAGAGCTGGCCACGGAAATCAAACCTCTCTCCGTGGCTCCTCGTTTAGGTAAATAAAGAAAACATGGTACGAAAGCCTGCTCAATGCCACTCAGTCTTTGTTCCGCTCTGGATCCTTGTCCTTGAGGGTGTGATTTAACTTACATTCTTCCTTTGCAAACATGCACAAAGCAGGGTCAGCAGGCCACGTGGCTTCCCTCCTCTTCCCCACAGAGTTTCCTGTCTGTGGACTTTCCACAGATGTTTTCTGTTTGCAGCAGCAGTCCAGCAACTTCTAATAGAAAAGCAAACGGCTTGCCTCATGGCAATGCAGTGCTCATGGAAACTTTCCAGCTAGTCAAGGAGGGAATGTGCTTACTGTAAACATTGATTCATCAGGCACTCCCCTGCCCAGCTCTCTGGCCTCTGGCCAACCTGCTAGGACCTCAAAAGGAGCACGCTAGCGAAGCATGGGGACTCTGGAGGGTGCAGTCCCTTCCTGTGGCTGGAGGGACCATCTGTCCCCATGGTGTGAAGCAAGCTTGAGTTCACACTCACACAGACAGCTGTGCTGAAGGCAGGGCCAGGTAAAGAGGAGGCACACCAGAGTGGGGTAAGCTGTGCTCCATACAAATAAAACCAGAGAACATCCAGTGAATTATTTATTAGAGTGTAAGTCTATCCCCTGCAAGAAGTTACCCACTGTTCATTAGGGCTTGGCTCTAATTGAAGTCCTATTTTTCTTCTGACATTCCCTTTGGGAGTCAACTCTGACAAGCCATGGGCCTCTCCAGGCTCATTTGTCTCTGGGATGATTGCTTCTCCGGACTTGTCAGGATATGCTCTTGGAAGCTCTGAGAACGAGATATCTGTTCCCTAGCTCCTTTCTCCCCAGGGTATCCAGGTGTGCAACCCAGAGATATCTTTCATTTCACTTTCTGGCAATGAGTCCTCAGCATAAAGCCAGATTCTCCCAGAGAACGGGGTCCTCTGTGGGACGCAGCCTCCAAGCTGTTTAACTCTTTCAAGCACTGAGGATTCTGTTCAGTAGAAAAAGGTCAGTAATCTCTCAAAAGGTGAATGGATTCCTCCAAGTGCCTCATTGAGATCATGTCCATAAAGGTTTACAGCCTAGTTAATCCCTGATCATGTGAGAATGGCTGTTTTGTCTCTGGTATAAATCAGACCAGTACTGATAGCCAAACCCACACTAATGGCGTTGCTTTATTGCCAGGAATAATACCAGTGCGGCTGCTGAAATGTCATCTCCAGGCCCAGACCTGCCGCATGAAGAGCGACTTTAAGGTGAATGTATTCTCCTTAAAAGACTTTAAGGTGTTCTGAAGAGAAGCCTGGGGAACGGCAGAGCAGCCTGGACCCTGGTACCCTTCGGCTCAGCCCTATGCCAAGCAGATTGGCTCATTCTTAATGCCCATAGACTTATCCTAAGGCTATGCTGGGAGAGTTCTTTGGCTAATGGCAAACTGGAAATCAACTGCGCTAGAAAGAACTGTAACTTCCCCATCCGTGGTGTCCACATTTTCACATTGCTTTTCCAAAACTTCACTTGCCACCTCAGGCTTCTGAACATTGCTGACAAACACCTTGGTTTCTCTCACCTGACAATGGGAGCAATAGCCCACATGTATCTGTTTCTCTATTTTGTAAAATCTCCAATGTTTTCCCAAACCTGGTTCTCATAGGTGTTCCATGGGAGACATCACCAGCTTGCCCTTCTTTCTGAAGAACTGGACATCAAACTCTCCTTCTCCCCACGCTCCCAGGGAGCATGCCAGGACCTGTGCTGTGAGCACACACTTCACTCCTTACTCGAACTCCTGACTTTTTGTCTTAGCTGTAACTTTCACTGAGCTTGCCTGATAAACTCTTTGCCTTCAGAACCCAGATGGAAAATAGCTTTGCTTCCTCTCTAACTCCCTCGATCTGACCTCACTAAACAAATTACAGGCACTTACAGTAATGTGACATTTCATTTTTCTTTTATTTAAATGTCTTCTTCCCACAAAGTGTGATCTCTGAGGAAGAAACTAGCCTGTTCATTTTGGTAACAAAGTCCATTGTCCCATATGGATTTGGTTCTTTTGGTTTGTTTCTTTTTCAAGGCAGTGTTTCGCTCTAGCCCAGGCTGACCTGGAAGTCGCTATGCAATCCTAGGCTGGCCTCCAATTTATGGCAATCTCCTACCTTTGCCTCCTGATTGCTGGGATTAAAGGTGTGAGCCACCATGTGGGGTGGTTCCTTTTTTAAAAAAATATTTTATTTATTCATTTTCAAGCAGAGAGAGAGAGAGAAAGAGAGAGAGAGAGAGAGAGAGAGAACCAGGGCCACCACCTTGTGGGTCTGGCTTTTGTGGGTCCTGGGGAATTGAACCAGGGGCCTCAGGCACTGGAGCCAAGTGCCTTAACTGCTGAGCCATCTCTCCAGCCCATGGTTCCTTTTTTTAAAGTTAATTAATTTTTTAAAAAATTTCTTTGAGAAAAGGAAAACACATGGAAGGAGTATTGGCATTCCAGGCTTCCTGCCACCTCCACTGAAGCATGTGCCACTTGTGCATCTGGCTTTCATGGCTTCTGAGGAACTGAATTCAGGCCAGAAAGCACCATTAACTGCTGAGCCATCTCTCCAGTCCTGATTTGGTTCTCGAATAAGGCTCATTGAATGAAAACTTAAGAATGAATAAAAACCAGATATCAATGTTCAGGTCACCATAATTTTTGTATATGAATAGGACAGTTAGAAAAAGTAGAATGTGTAGTCAATTAAAAACATGGAAGAAAATAGCTCAATGATAGAATGCTTGCCTTCTGTGTACCAAGACCTTGGGTTCAATCTCTAGCACTGCACAATAAAAAGAACCCAGAAGGGGAAAAAAAGCCCATGGATAAGGTGTAATGCACATCTGTAATCCCAGCACCCAGAAGACTGGGGCAGGAGGATCAGAAGCTCCTTCCAGCCAGAAATACATAGCAGAACCCTGTCTCTGGATTCCAGTTACTTAAAGTAGAATCGCAGAGTGGTATTATTAGTTGGTATGTAACTAGGCAAATTATTCTGCCATTCCTCACGTCTATCCTCTGTGTAATGGGGGTGATTATTTTCTTCATAGAACCATTAAAATGATCACATCAGATCCAAAGTGAAGTATGTCTTATACAAATGTTAACTATAGTTACTATAAATTCAGGGAAGACTGTGATCCCTTTAAAAATGATAACCTGCATGATATTCTCAGTAACAGAAATTCATTTCTAACATTTTTACAATGTATACAATTAGAATATCATGGCAATTATTAAATACCTGATTCAAGTCCTATCTTGGCACAATACTAAATAACCTTCAAGAGGTGAGATAGCCCCCCAAACAGTAAGCATTTTGAAAGTATATTTCATACCCCTCCTACATTACATCCCTGTCCTGGTGGACATGGGCTGACTGTCACATGTATAGGTCGGTACATGGCTCTCCTCCAGTCGCTGAGCAGCCCTGGCTCTCAGAGCGTTTCTTAAGGTCACACCGAGGCAGAGGCACAAAGGTCTGACTGTCTTAGTAAAGAGAAGCAAACTATGTCTTCTGGGGCATTTGTACCTTTCTGCACCCACCTATCTCCATAGACAGTCCTTGTCTGATGGCAGAAGTGTCTTAGCCTTGATTTGATTCTTAATACCTCAGCCTCTGTAGGCTGTGGCTCCTCTGAGCACAGATTTCTAGTTACTCATGTGGAGTTTGGTTCCCAGCAAGGGTCCCTCTCCAACAGGCATGGAAATTGCCTGCAGAAGCAAATGCATTAGACTTGGCTGCAGCTTCCACTCCAAGGCAACTCTGGGAGTCTGGGAGGAGTGGATGGAGTGGGGAGGGGTAAGGGAAGACAAAAGCAGTCGTAGCGTCCCTGTGAAGCCCTCCCAATTTCACAAAGGACCATCTCCAACAGGGCCAGCTCAGGGGGCTCTCCTGCTTCAGGTTCCAGCCAGTGGCCAAGACCCAGATCTCCCCAGGCCTCCCGAGAGGAAGGAAACACGAGGAGTTAAGCTACATTTGTGCCCCATCAGGGAAGGAAATCTTTGGCACATGATTGGACAATAGGACTGGCTTCCTTTCATCCTCTACATTAACAGTGAAAGGGGACTTGGGGGAAAAGAGGGCCTGGCTTCTCTTCTTAGCTTGGCATTTCACCAGCCTGGGGTGGCATTAGGGGACAGAACTAGGCTGGGACTGTGGCTTCTACCACGAACGGTCTTCTTTGAAACATTTTCAAATGAAGATTCCTGAGATGTTGAACATCTGTAACGGGATTTCCACGTGACTTTTAGATCTCCATTTGGATCTCCAGGATCTCTGCACAATGAAGTTCCAGGACTCGCTTATTCTCAGTAACAGCAGAATAGTAGGTTGCAGCTTTAAGATTTAGGTACTCTTTTGGTGACAAGGACCTCAAAGTTCATTTATCCTGAAGTTGGTGATCTCCTTTACAGATTATTGATGGTTTAAAGCCATCGATTTTTAAATCCATTTCTTCCAAGTGCACTTATGGTTGCAAATGAAAGGTGGGTGGTGATGAGCAGGAAGACGTTCCAACATGGGCATCTTACCATGTAAAGGAAAAGTAACATTTCAAGTCCGTGAGTATAAAGCTGAGGTGGGAAGGAAACCTAGGGCAAACCTAGAATTGGATTAATGAAATTAAGTGGCACACTTGGGAAACTACTCCTACTCCTGCAAGTCCTCAAAAGACTCAGCATGCAGACGAGGAAAGTTGGTGAAAGTCCACATGAGCTGAGGACTCCTCGTCCAGTTACTGAATTATTATTATAAGGAAAGGCAAGGACATCTCTTTGTTTGCTTTTCTAGCCCAGTGCTGTACAGCAATTTCCTTAGAGGGAACTGGTGGCAAGACCTGCCCTAAGATTATATAAAAGGCAGAAGGAAATGGCGTGGAGAGGAGACTCTCCCATTGAGCTGCCTGGAAGTCATGTAATGCTCAAGACCCTCCAGCCAGCAGAGGCATAGCTTCCAGGTGGGGTGGGTGTGGGGAGGTTGTCGTCCAGAATGGAATGAGACTCCTTGGTTGTAGGACTGCTTTGGGATCTCCATGCTCTTGTAAGCAAACACTCATCGTGCTCTGTAAGCAACTCCAAGAATTCACTGGTTCACCAACACTGGTTTTGGAGTGATCATCCTTTGATCTGTTGTCAGTGCCCTATCTGGAGTGAAGATGTGTACTCACATCACCACAGGGGAAAAGTTCCCTGTGACAGCCAGACTAAGCTGGAACTCACCCTGTGGTCCAGGCTGGTCTTGAAAGCACTGTGACCCTCAACCTCCCAGGTGCTGGGGTCAACAGCATGTGCCGTCATGCCCAGCTTGTACTCATCTTTTTCATCTCATATTACCAAGGTGTAGTATTACACATGGTTAAACAACATACTCGTAAAAGGTTATGGAAGTTATGGGAAAATTATATTCTTGAACTTGATGGCTATAAATAATTTAAAAATAAAACACAAATTTCTGTTTTCCATTGTCCCTTTGGTAGTAATTTCAGAAAATGTCCTTTGTCTTTTAGTTATCATTTATCTCTCTCTTTGCAATGCACAAAAGTAAATTTATTCAGTCTTATCTAAATGGCCACAAAAACAAGAGTTGAGATAGAATACACGATTATACCATGAATAAGATCTGAGAAATTTCAGAAAATATTTGGGGAAATTATCCCTTTGGTTCATTTAGAAACATCTAACAGACCCTCTCAGACAAGGCCCTGATTCTATTAAAAGGGAGAAAATGCAAAATTTCCTCCAAATGCTTATGATCCAACCAAGTGACGTGCACTCTCAGAAGACTGGGAGCTCAGAAGCTTGCTGGAACATAGCTTGACTTTCCTTTCTGTCCCCATTTCTCTCACCACCCTTCACCCTCTTATCTCCTTTACCAACCTAAGGCTCAGGTTCCTTGAAACCATGCAATGTCTGACTGTTGGTGGGCATCATCTGAGGCAAACTGCAAGGAAAGTATCTGAGAAACATAGAATCAATCTTCCGGATATTTAAATGCTGAAAACATTTCTGCTGCTAAATATTGAGAATCCTACCTAAAAGCTGATGGCCACACCTGTCTCCTTCCCATCCTAAGCCTTCAGGAATCCTGGGAGGAAGAAGGACTGCCTACCCACTGTAGTAAATAGTAGTTGACCCCTAAACTGCTGATTCTAGAAAAGAAGAGGAAACAATCAGTTGGAGCTGACAAAAATGTAAACCCAGGTCTACCTCAGAAACACAGAAATCTGACTAGTCATTGGTAGTGGGTGAGCTGTGTTATTTCTTTGACTGTTCTAAACAAATTGTTTTATTTTGTTTTGTTTTATTTTGTTCTGACATAGGGTCTCATGTACCCAAGGCTGACCTTGAACTTGCTATTTAGCCAAGGGTAACATTGAATTTCTGATCTACCTGCCTATACCTCTGAAATGCTCTGCTAAAGATCAAACTCAGGCCTGCCTGTATGCTAGGCAGGCACTCTACTTACTGAACCACATCTCCAGTGCCAGCTAAAGATTTTGACTTTGACTCCTGTAGTGGTTTGAATAAAATAACCCCAAAGACTTGGGCGTTTTGGATTAAGCTTGCTGAAGTAGGTGTGTTACTTGGGAGGACAGATCTTGAGCCCAGCCCCAAGGTATGTTCTGAGCCGGCTTGAGCCCTGGCTCTTCTGTCTCTCTCTGCTATGCATGTATGATGAAGTGAGCCAGCTTTCTCTACCATGATGAAACTTCTCCGTGAGTCTGTAAGCCTGAAATTCACTCTTTCTTCCCATAAGATACTTCTGGTTGAGAGTTTATCCCAGCAACGAGACGATAACTTCAACAGAAAATTGGTTCTGAGAAGTGGGATCATTGCTACAATGAATCTGACCATGTAGATTTTGGTCTTCTGGAATGTGCTGGAAAAACATAAGGATTTGGTACTTTTGCCTAGAGAAGCCTTGCAGTGCTTTAAACCAAGCTTGATGGGCTATTCTGGTGAGGGTATGAAAATGCTAAATGCAGAGAATTGTAGACTGTAAAGGCTTGGCTTATCAAGTTTCAAAGGGGAAGCAGAAAGTTTTGTTGGAACTTGAGTACTGGAGGAAAGGTTGGATGTATTCTTGTGCCATGCCTTCAGAATTTGAGCAAAGTTGAATTTAAAAGTAGTGGACTTAATTCTATTACATGGAGAGATGAGGATCTATTTTCATCCTTCTACATATAGATATCCAGTTGTCCCAGCACCATTTGTTAGAGACTGTGTTTTCTCCAGTGAATACTTTTGTCCTTTTTGTCAAAAATCAGATGGCTGTAACTATATGTGTTTGCATCAGGGTCCTCTCTTCTGTTCCATTGATCTACATGTCTGTTTTGTGCCAGTGCCATGCTGTTTTTGTTACTATGGCTCTGTAATACATCTTAAAATTAGGTATGGTGATACTGCCAGCCTTATTTTTATTGCCTAGAATTGTTTTGGCTATTTGAGTTTTTTGTGATTCCAAATAAATTTTAAGATTGTTTTTTATATTTTAGTCATGAATGCCATTGGAATTTTTTACCTCTTTATTATCCTTAATTAGATACCTTGTATGAGCAAACCTTCTGGTAGTACCCCCATTTCCCTCCTCCCTCTCCCCAACCCACTGGGGGCCCTCCTTGGTGGGCCTACTGGATCAGTCCATCGGGTAGGGAGTCATGAATAGCACTAGAGGCACCCAGGTTATCCCCATTTGTGTGTTGTTGCTGAGGGGGACAATATCTCTGGCTATTATCCCCCACCATGGCTCTTATAGTCTCTCTGCCCCCTCTTCTGCTCTAGTTCCCTGAGTCATGGTGGGTGAGTGAGATTTAAGTCTGCTTTATTGTTGAGATCTTCATTGTCTCTGTACTTCTGCTTTGTGTTGTGTGGGCTGGGGATTGCATTAAATGTGTAGATTGCTTTTGGTAAGACTGACATTTTCACAATATTGATTCTTCCAATCCAAGAACATGGGATGCCTTTCCATTTCCTAGTGTCTTCTGCAATTTCTCTCTTGAGTTTTTTAATGTTTTCATTGTAGAGAACCTTAACTTCCTTGGTTAGGTTAATTCCAAGGCACCTTATTTCTTTAGAAGCAATTGTGAATAGGAGTGTTTCCTTGATTTCATCCTTGGCCTGTTTGTTGTTATAGTATATAGGAAGTATATAGTATATAGGAAGTATATAGGAAGTATATAGGAAGTATATAGGAAGTATATAGGAAGTATATAGGAAGTATATAGTATATAGGAAGGCTACAGAATTCTGTGTGATGATTTTGTATCTTACTACATTGCTTAAAGTCTTTATCAGCTCTTGATAGAGTTTTTAGGGTCCCTTATGTTTAGAATCATATCATTTGCAAATAATGATAATTTGATCTCTTCCTTTCTAATGTGCACCCATTTTAATTATGTCTCTTGCCTTATTTCTATAGCTAAGAGTTCCAGTACTCAGTTAAATAAAAGTGGGGACTATAGGCACCCTTGTCTTGTTCCTGATTTTAGAGGAAATGCTTCAATACCTCTTTAACAAATGGTGCTAGGAAAACTGGATATCTATATGTAGAAGGATGAAAATAGATCCTTATATCTCTCTCCATGTACAAGAATCAAGTCCACATGGGTCAAAGACCTTAATATCAGACCTGAAACTCTGAAACTGCTAGAGGAAAAAGAAGGGGAAACACTTCATCATATCGACATAGGAAACAACTTTCTGAACATAACCCAGTTGCTCAGGAAGTAAAACCACCCAAAATTACAGGCCACTGCCAAAGCTCTTGGTTTCCCACCAGAATGAGATGGTAAGACCCTATTGCTGAAGACCATATATACTGGGTTGCAGGTCACTGAGAAATAAAGCTGTGGCTGAGCTGCCAACCTCCTTCCTGTTAACCAGAAAGCTAGAAAAAGCTAAGGCTGCATGCAGCCCTATGGGAGAGAGAAATCATCAATGGTGGTGAACAGTAGTGAACTTCACAAGCTTTCAGACTGGCCAGCCAGGACAAATATGTCAAGTGAGGCAATAGTGGCACATCTATTGTAGGGAAACCAACTGCTCTCTATTTGGACTGGAGGCCTGCTCCATAGTAGGGAATAAATGTCTGGTACTGAAGACCTAGTCAAAAGCTTATAGCAGGGGAGGTCATAAACCCTAGGAGAGTAACTCCTGCTATTGTTTGGCTAAATGTAAATACTAAGCCCACCAAACTGCCTTACAAGCACTTTTTAAAAGTGGGCATGCCTATATAATAATGTTACTCTCACTTTTGGCTAGAGAAGCTTCTCTTTCTCAGGTGGTGGTGGCCACTGGGATAACTCAAAAGACACCATAGAGTTGAGAAGAAGTGACAGTGGAGTGTTCAGCACTGGGACATCGCATCTCTATCACACTTCCCGAGGCTCAGGGTCTATTGTGGAAGAGACGGTGAAAGAGTCCAAGAGCCAGAGGAAGGGTAGGACTGCTTACGAGACAAACTTCTAGACACAAAATGGCCTTGATATTCATGACTTCCCAACGCCTGATAATACCTACACATAATGGGAGGAAAAGATGATGACACTGAAACAAAACAGAGACTAATTTCTGAGAGGGAGAGGAGATATGAGGGAAGGTGAGGAGGGAATCATAATGGTTTATGGTCTATAATTATGAAAGCCATCAACAAAAACTTTTAAAAAGTAATGGGCTTGGCTGAAGGTATAGAACAAAAAGATATGAAAGATGCACAGTTTATCACAGCATAAATTCAAGCAAATTTGAAGCTACAGGCACGAGACATATCTTAGACTCAAGCCATAATTGTTAAGAATATTACCTCCATTAAAGGTGGACTAATTGTTTTGCATTATGACAATGGTAAAGATACCCCGAGGGTAGAAACCAATGCTTGGAAGGCTCAAGCTAGAGTGAATTCAAATTCTTTTGAAAGAAGGGGCTTGCAGGAAGATGGTGAAGGAGTGTCCTGCTCCTCAACAACAAGCTTTATTTCCCCCTGGATTTATGAAGGTCATCGCCAGGATTGTGCAGTAAGTTCCATGTGTCATCCT
The DNA here is from genome assembly GCA_004024765.1 of Zapus hudsonius. Lineage (NCBI taxonomy): Eukaryota > Metazoa > Chordata > Mammalia > Rodentia > Dipodidae > Zapus > Zapus hudsonius. The sequence continues at coordinate 23,340 of PVHP010016281.1, read as the reverse complement.
TGCTGTCCCTTGTCAATCTCCTAACTAGATCATGTTCCCAGAGACCTACATTCCTAAAGGAGTCTCTACCTCTCCATAACTGTCATTATATGAAAGTTACTCATCCTCCTTACTAGAATCTAAGTCTCAAGAGTAAAAGGACCTGTGTTTGTTTGTTTTTACTGTTGACACCTAGTAAGTGCTCCAGAAATATCTTCAATGTATGAATGCATAAGTAAATACTAAATTCTTGCTGAGAAAATGAAGATTGGAGAGAGTGATACTCCCAGCGTCTGAGGGCAGCTGCAATGGAGAGAGTGAAGCTCCTGGTGTCTGAGGGCAGCTGCAGTGCTGTTTCGACAGGGAAGCTCTATGTTCCAGAAGAGAAGTGAGGAAGGTCAAAAGGCTTAGGTGTATTATAGTAGCAGTCTGGGATGACCCAAGAGGTTTCATCCCTTTCTCTGAGAATTCCCCACTCTTTCTCTGCTTTCTGAGTATGGGCCAAGATACAGGGAATGTATCTTGCTAGAACTTGCTTTCTTCTTTTATAGTCATGTTGCTGTTGAATTTTCCAAGTCCTGGAAATAGGTGACAAACTTCTGGGATCAGATGGGATGATTTCTACCAATGGAACCTGGAGAAATTAATGTCAGCCAATTTAATGTCCAAATCAAAGTACTGTAGATCTCTAGAGATGATAGAATGATGCTGGTTTGCCAAAAATGAAAGATGCTTTACCTTTTAGATGAATAAAAATGTTATTAATCACTACACCCCTCATTGCTGACAGGAAAGGCCAAGAGAAAATGTGAGATGATTTCACAGTAAAACAGCAGGCCAAGAAATGAAGATTCTCATCAACTTCAGTTAGTTGGTGTTAAGAAGTCACCATGATTTCCAGTGATGAGTTATAATTCTGGCTCACCTACCTGACATGCTCACCTGCTCTGCCTTTAGGTAAGTGCTTATGGGCACAATTCACTCACTTTATTTTGACAGCTTTGTGGGGTGCATAACTTTCTCCTCGTTTGGTGGATGCAAATAACAAGACTAAGGAATGTTAGGTTTCATTTCCTCAGGTGTGGCTTTGAATGATGGTGCATGCTGAGACTAAATCTGACTGGCCTTTGTTCAAAGGCAGAGAAACAGCCTAGCCGAAGTGTCCTGGGTGCCTTATAACCATCAAGCGTGTGTGGACATGAGCCCCTGTTGTCACACCAACAAGCCGAATGTCTGATCAGATGGGTGACTTTAAAGAATAACCATTATTGTCCATTCCTTCCAGTGTCTAGTCCCATAGTTGGCACGAGAAGATCTGAAAGGCAGCACTAAGGACTGGATCAAGAAAGGCCTTTCCGACAGTGGTGTCCATTACTCAGAATGAGAAAGGAAATGGAAGCATCTGTCTCTGCAGGTGGGGAGCAGCAGCTAAGGTCCTGGAGTTCCCACAGTCTGCCTGTCACACGCCATTCCTGGGAGTAGGCCGCTGGGATCTGGCATTCCTCGTGTCCATCAGTGGAGCAAAGCTTCTGCCTCTCATAAAGGCTTTACACAGCTGGACACCATGCCAGGCACCTTTCAGATGGTTCCTCGGCAGCCCCAGGTCCTTAGACTTATCTTATGTCAGAGATGTTTTGGCCCCCAGACCACCTTTCTCCCCTGGTCATCTCCTGGGCACCCCTTTCCCTTCAAAGTCACTGAGCTCTGATCAGGCACACATCACATTCATGTAGAATTACTCTTTTCCTAGAGCTGGCAGGGTCCCTGAATTTTGGGATTTTTGTTGTCGTGACTTTTTTTGTCTTGAGACAGGGTCTTACTATGTAGCCCAGGCTGGCCCGACACTTGCCTAGAATGGTTGCCTCGGCTTCCCAAGAGTTTGGGCTACAGGTGTGAGACATCATTCTTGTTTTTGTTGTTGTTGTTGTTATTGTTTGTTTGTTTGTTTTTACCCTAATTGATACACTACTGCTGTTCCATTCTACAACTATAGATGAAATTGAATGATGGACCCAAGTTCACACATCAAGGAAGTTGTAGACCCAAGACTCCAGGCTTTCCCTCCTACCATAGTTTTCTGTGTTGGGAAGTGGAAACACAGACACTACTACCTAGGACCACCACAAATGTGATGGCCCTCCCACTGTCCAAAGACAGCAGGCAGTAGAAGATATACATCCTCATTCTCTCTTCTTCTAAGAGGGCTTCAATCTGCTCTAACATTTGTACTAAATTAAGCTATTGTAACCCATTAGACTGTATCGTTGGTTAATCCCAAGTAAGAGGATTTTTTCCATGTTACAAAGAATTTTATATTTTTTATAAAGGTTGCATGTGCTGTCATGAAATACAGCTGGGGTTATTTGCATATATCGGATTTCTCAAAGTTAGCACAATAATTAGATACTGCTGTCTCAATGGAAGTTTGTAGCTCTGCCACACATGTTTCTGGAATTCGGCTGTTGTCGTCTGGAGCTTTACCTTCTCAACTTCTCATCCTGCACTGTCATGCTTCAGGGATGTGTGATCTATTTCCCTTCCCCTGTGATGTCAAGGAAATCCCTTAGTTTCCCAAAATTTAAGTGCATGCCTAGTAGAGATGATTTTATAGATTGGGAAGCAGTAAATTCTTATCATTAAGGTCTAGAGAGTAAATATCCCCACTGCTGTAGTCAGCGTCCCCTTGCTGCGACAAACACAAAACCAAAAGCAGCTTCTGGAAGAAGTGGTCTATCTTGGCTTATATCTCAAGGGGAAACTCCATGATGGCAAGGGAAAATGATGGCATGAGCAGAGGGTGGACATCACTTCCTGGCCAACATCAGGCGGTCAACAGAAACAGGAGAGTGTGCCAAACACTGGCAAGGGGAAGCTGGCTGTAACCCCCATAAATAGCCCCATCCTTAACCACACACCTCCAACAAGATTCCACTTCCAAAGCTGCCATCATGTGGGAATCAAGCATTCAGAACACATAGGTTTATTGGGGACACCTGAATCAAACCACCACACCCACCTTTGAAGACCATGTGCTTCTGATGCAATTTGTTGTAGTCAGCTTTCTCGTTGCTGTGTAGATAAAGAACCCAACCACAAAACAGTTGATGGGAGGAATGGGTTTATTTTGACTTACAGATTTGAGGGGAAGCTCCATCATGGCAGGAAAATGATGGCATGAGCAGAGGATGAACATCACCTCCACCACAGCACTGCAAACAGCGTCAGGAAGGTGTGCCAAACACTGACAGGGAAGCTGGCTATAACCCCCATAAGCCCGCCTCTGAAAACACAGCTCTAACAAGCTTCCAATTCCAAAACTGCCATCAGCTTGGGATCAAACACTCAGAACATGTACGTTTGTAGGAGACACCTGGATCAAACACTCGCAAAATTTTTAATTTTAAAAAATTATGTATATATTTATTTGAAAGGAGAAAGCAAGATAGGGAGAGAGAGGAAAAAAGAAAGAGAAGAAAGAGAACTAGGGAATCTTGCCACTTCAAATGAACTCTGGCTTTACATGAAACGAGCCTGGGGCTTAGGGCTATCAGGCTTTGCAAGCAAGTGCTTTTAACTTTGAGCCATCTCTCCAGCCCCCCTTTTAAATATCAGATGCAATTATTAACTCTGCTGTCTTAGAATAAAGCCACCACAGCCATTCACAAGTGAACAGTCTTTACTGTGCCTCACTAACAACTTACTTCCAAGAGCAGTTGGTAGCAAACGGTCGGCTTCTCTCACTTTGGGTTAGAGAAGCTTCTTTTTTTCAAATGGCACTGACCCCTGAGGAGACTAAAACTCATCCAAGGGCTGAGAAGTGACAGTGGAGCGTTTAGCATTAAATGAGACATGTCTATTACAGTCACCAAGACCCAGGGGCCGTTGAGGAAGAGGTGGTCGGAACAGTGTAACAGCCAAAGGTAGGGCAGGAGTGCTGTGAGGTACTAGCTTCAAACACACGAAGTGGCCATGGTATTTATGACCTCACAGTGAGGGATGCTACCTACACAAGACCTGCATAATATGAGGCAAAAAAATAATAAATGATGACATCCAAGTAGAAGGAAAAGAAAGAGTTCAGTGGAGAAAGAGAAGGAGAAGGAGAAGGGGACAAATGAAGGGAGTGGAGCTATTTTGATCGGGGTAAACTATGTATGTATCGAGGTTGTCAGTACAAAAAAGTTAACAAAAAGAGCAGATGGCAGACAGGATTTGGCCAACTGTCCATAGTTTCTGACCTCTGCTATATGTGATCACCTAAGAAATGTCATGTATTGATTTGTCTATTTATTTACTCATTCAAGGACTATTCATTGAAGGCTACCAGGTCAGTCAGATTTAAAAGGAGGAAACATGGAGTTTGAATCATGGTTTCAGAAGTTTCAACCTATAGTTGGCTGGCTCTGTTGTTTCTGAACCCTAGTCAGGCAGAAATTGATGGTAGAAGGATGTAATGGAGCCAAGCGCTTCCTTTACGGCAGCCAGGAAGCCGAGGGGGGCTCGGGACAACATACCCATCATGGAAACTGTCTCAGCATCCTATTTCATCCAGCTGGACCCATCTCCAAAAGTCTCCACTGCTGCCCAAAATAGCTCCCCAAGCTGGGGGAACCAAGCCTTCAACACAGAAGGTTGTGGGGGTGTTGCACAATGGAGACAGTCATCAGGCACTGTTCACAGAACCAGGTAGAGCAGCAGACCAGGGAGGAAAGGACTTGTTCTCTGAAGCTTACTTCCTTGATAAAAAACAAGCAATAAATGAGTTAGGAAAATGTTGGATAGCAACAGGTGTTTTTGAAACATTTTCATTGAGAATTTTAATACATGAACATACTGTAATTTGACTATATGGCTATAGATCATAAAATTTTAACCCTCTGTATTTTTTTTATTTGAAGATTTCTCTGTTCAGTTCCATGGCCCATTTTTGAATGGGTTATTTGATTTTTTTAAACTGCTTGGATTTCTAAACATTTGTATGCTCTAGATATTAATTCTCTGTCAGATGTATAGCTGGAGAGGATTTTCTCCATTCTGTAATTGCTTATGGACTCTGGATGCTTTCCTTCACTGTACTTTTAGTACAGTGTAGTGTACTTTTTAGTTTCATGAGATGCCATTCATTGTATGTCCTATTCCCTGGGGTAGTGGAATCATATTCATGACATTCTTCCCTATCCCTGTATCTTTAAGTGTTCTCCTTACTTCTTCTTTAAATTATTTCAAGGCTTCAGGTCTTACATTGAGGTCTTTCTTCCTTTAGGAGTTGATTTTTGTCCATGATGAGAGACTGGTCTAGCTTCATTCTTCTTCATGTAAATATCCAATTTTCTCAACACCATTTATTAAAAAGCTGTCTTTTTCTCTGATATGTATTTTTGGTCTCTTTGTCAAAAATCAAGTGGCTATAATGTACCTATAAAGTGTATAAAGTAGCTATATAATGTAATAGAACTGGAGCTTCTATTCTATTCTATTCTATTCTATTCTATTCTATTCTATTCTATTCTAATCTGCATGTCTGTTTCGTGTCAGTAACATACTGTTTCTATTATCATGGTTCTTTAATATAACTTGAAATAAGTATTTTCTTTTCTTTGTTTTTTTTTCCCTGAGAACATTTTTGGCTCTCTAAGGACTTTTGTGCTTCCATATGAATTTTATAATTGTTTCTTTCTATTTCAGTGAAGAATGTACCTAGAATTTTTATTTTAATTTCATTGAATCTATATATTGTTTATGGTAGGATGGCCATGTTAGTGATATTTCTTCTGATCCATGAGCATGGGAGATCTTTTCATCTCTTGATGCCTTCCTCAGTTTCTTTCTTAGGTATTTTAAAGTTTTCACTGTAGAAATCTTTCACTTCTTGGTTAGGGATATCCTAAGGTATTGATTTTTTTGTGTCTGTTGTGAATGTGACTGTTTCCCTGATTTCTTATCAGTGTGTTATTATTAGTACCTAGGAAGGCTACTGATGTGTGTTAATGTACCCAGCCATTCTTCTGAAGGAGGTTGTCAGTTCTAGTGGTTTTGGTGGAGTCTTTAGACTCTTGTAATAACAAGTGTTTTGAATGTATTAAAGAAAAACATATAATGTGGGGAATCTAGGCAAACGGGGGTAGCGTTTGCATATGAGTTCAAAGAGGTGACTTAGCACAAAAGCTGTCCGTGTGTGAGCTTGTGACTTTTATACCAGTGTCTGTATTCTAACTCCATAAGTGGAACTAATACATTGTTTTCCTAGAAGGAGAAGCCATGACTCATATGCTTGGAGGATGAAAGAGTACTTACCCACAATTCCTAGCTGCCAATAACAGCTAGGATTCAAATCCCAGGTGGGATCTACTGTTTACCTCCAATGACTAAGATTTTCAGGAACCCTCACCTTTACTATGAGTCCCAGGCAGCGCCTCTTTTAGCTACTGCTGAATTCTAAGAGGTCAGGATCGGGATGAAAGAGAGATATTTTCACTCACCCTTTCATTCAGACATCATCCATCATCCATTCCCATGACAAATATTTGCTGAGCATCTACTGTGTGCCAAGCACCGTGTAAGTGTGATAGTGCTGGGCAAGTATGGCGATTGAACAGAGGGCGGGCGAACAGTGCAAGCCGGGGAGAGAGCTCTCATCCATGATCTCCCAGTCTTCATAGTGTAAATAACCCATCATGGTTGTGCTCATACTGTCAGCTGGTCAACTGACTTACCAAATTCCTGGAAATGCAATGATGGATTCTCGTGAGATGCAGTGACCTGACCATTGCTTATCATTTATCATTGACTCCCCGGCATGATGGCCAGTCTGGTGGACAGATAGACAGATGATCAGGTCATTTGGACAGAAGATGAGATGTGCTTGTGGGTACAGGTAGGATATTTTTTGGTGCTGAGTTAATGCAAAATAAAATGGTAATTGAATCCATACATGAAAATGGAATGGGAAAGAAAGCAATCACTGAAGACACCAAAAATGTAGACATTTGGAATCATTCAAATTTTGATAGAAATCATCTCTTTTATGGAAATACGAATCATTTTGTAGATGTACTCCAAATAGTCTTTGGCCCTGGTTATTTTGTTATTTTAATTCTTTACTTTGCAAAAGAAACCCTAAATAACTTTATTCTTTTAAATCCTAAAATAGAAGAAACCCCAATTAAGTGAAAGGTTTGCAAGGAGTGGAAGTTCTGGTCTCTTTCCTAATATTAACTGTTGCTGTGATGATGGGCCATTTCTCGGTTCCTAATGCTCTTGGTTTTATTGGCTTATTTGTATTTCTTTACTTATTTGGCCCTTGGACTATCAGGTGTCAGCATGTTACTGACGAACCACTTCAGTTGGAGGGTTGTATTCACATGCGGTCTCTTGCCTACCACTCGGTGATGGCTCTCAAAGAGGCACAGATGAGGAGGTGGCATCTGGCAGGCTTGCTGCAGTTCATTCTTCAGTCATTAGAAATTAGAAACTTAGAGAAAGCTCGGTTTAGAGTTAAATCATAACTGGGCCCCAAAATGTGAAAGGTTCATATTAAATCCCACTGCATTTTAAAACCAAGATGATTGCCAGTGCCATGTGGATGCCTTTTGAAATGTCATCAGCTCAGAAATACCTGTCGAACTGTGGCGAGTGCCGACTTGAGAGCTTTTCCAGTCACATCTGCAGACTCTCCCTCTTTGGAAATGAGATGGCCTGAGACCTGTTCACACATCAGCTCCAAACACTGTTTGGAAACATTTACCAGAATTTCAATGACCAACCTGTGTTGTCATCCCCACACCCCTAGGGCTGAAATCCCCCTTCTGGTATTGCCAGAAACTAAGACCCATATCCGTTTCTGACTGTCATGGGATCCACAGAGTCCTTCAGCTGACTCCAGTGAGGCCATTTTCCAGTCACCCAGTTCCCTCTGCCTTTTCTTCGGCAAGCTGTGTGTCCGGCCAGCTCTGGCCATCCCAGCACAAAGCACAGGGATTCTGAGTCTTGCTTCACTTCATTAGGAAGTGAGGCTTGTCTTCCAAAGACTGGGGATGTGATGAATTCAAGGCTACATCCCTAGTGACACAGAAACCAAGAAGCACAGGGCTCCAGCTGCAGCCTGATGATGGACACGCTTGCTGCATTCCTCGTGGTTGTTCCAAGCATGTGTGTGGGTTCATTTGGAATGCATTCATTCCTCTGACCGCAGTTGAAAAGCAGGCCTTCAGTGGGTGAACTGCTCTGAGGACTTCTCTCTGTCTGGAAAGTGACTCAGATTCTCCACCTACACTGGCTTCTTGCATGTGATTAACCAGATTAACCAAGTGCATTCTTGGTAAAACAAAACTTCACCCCACACCTTTTCTGCCCGGGATGCTGGGGCATGTGACATCATCATCAGACTGTTGTAGTAATTGCACCATCAGGTAGTGGGAGGTGCCAACCTCTCAGGGAGATGACAGGGAATGCTGGAGACAGAGGCACAGGGGAAGCTCATGCCTTGCACTCTGTGCCCCAGAGTGTTGCCAAGAGGCAATGGAAGTCCTACAAGGCCTTCTAACTCTTCAAAAGAAGCTTGAGGTCTGCAGTTTTGAAGTCAATCTCCTCAGTTTTCAAAGGCTCACAACTACTTTTTGTTTAAACTGATGGGCCAAACGCATCTATGGTTTTAAGCCTGATATACAGACTGTCATTTTGTCATTTCTGGTTTCAATAAGCTGCAGTTTTAAAGATCATCTACACCTTATAAATGCTCTGAAATGTAATACTACACAACTCCCAAGCGTCCTTCTTTTTAAAGGTATATTTTCTTTAATTTTTATATTCAGAAAAGTACAAATATTATTGATGTATGGTTTCATAAAGTGAACATAAAGGTGTACCTAGAACTTAGTTCCAAAAATAGAGCATTATTCCAGAAGCTTCCCTCCTCCACTGCTCACCCCACCACCAAAGTAATCCTTACTATATATTTTTTTTCTAAGTAAAGTCAAATTAATGAGTGAAATAGTACTAGCCATGCACAGACTAGTTCTAATAATAGAAATTGTGCATTGCTGAGAAAAATCAATAAATACCTAAGATATCATTATGCTAGGAGCTCTGGTCTGCTATTTCAAACAATTCATCATCAGCTTGACATAAGACTTTTAGCCAAGTTTCCATTCATTCTGTCCATTCAAAGCAAAGAAAGGCTTTGAATTCACCGCCTTCGTTACCCAGTCCAGGTCACTGGAGCCAAATGCTGCTTTAAATCCACGTGTAGATAAAACTGAGCATTCCCTGGTCTCTTTGAATTGAGTGTCAGAATACTTTTATGGTTTTTTTCTATTTTCATTAAATGGTCCATATGTAAGAAATATATAATTTTGCTTGAATGGCTGTATTTATTTTACTAAGTTTATGACAGCCTGTCTATAAGCCCTACCTTGCTTTGGCTTTTCAGTGTTTTTCTCGTCTTCCCTCAGCAGTCATTGCAATTCCAATTTTGGGGGCCTCATATCCCTTGTTTTGAGAGCACCCTGAATCTGGCATCGTTCTGAGTTATGTTCAAGAAATAATCTGTGAAGCACATTATGGCATGTTTGGCACAGGATGCCAAAAAGCAGATAGGGTTCTGTGGGGGTTGTGTCAGAAAACAGTCTGAGTGACCTCCTCACGGGCGACTGTGATCACATCCCGATTGATCCAGCTGCTAGACATCTGCTATGGCTCCCCTCCACAAGTCAGAGCCACCCCACGACCATAAGTCACAGCCGCTCCCCCCACGCACCACGCTGGAGCAGAACAGCCCCCACACAGGACTCCAGCACACTCACTGCTGTCTGAGTAGCTGGAATAAGCCATGTTATTATATGTATGTGAAAAATATAGAACTTTCTTTCAAAGTGTGGATTTATTTTACCCACATAATTGGGCATTGATTACCATTTTATCAAATGCTCTTCAAAATCCGTCTTAGTTTACTTTTTGTGTGTGTCTGTGACCACTGGACGCTCATGTTGGATGTCTTCCTCTCTTTCCGCTTCATTTGCTGAGGCAGATCTCTCATTTGAAACCAAGGCCTGCCAACTCAGCTCGTCTAGCTGGCCAGCTTTCCCTGGGAAATTCTGTTTCAGATTCCTTTACAGGCTGGCTCCAATGCCTGCCCAGCTCTTATGTGGGTGCAAGGGATTTGAAATCCCAACAGAACTGTCTCCCTAACCCCTCGATTTCATTTTTATTAATAGCCCAATGAGCATAGTTCAAACAACATGGAGATACCTTTTTCTATAATCAGATGTGGGTTGTTCTAATTTTCATCGCTTATGTAATAAGACTGAGGCTTGAACTGATTACAAAGCAAGGGGAATCCTCATACAATGCTGGAGGCAAAACAAACATTCTGGAAGTTACTACACACCATGTCTGAGGTAGACAGGATTTCCCCCCATGTCTTTCCAGGGATTTTGCTATTGACATTTCTTCTTATCAGCTGGCCTTACAGTGTAGAGACTATTGGAGATACCTGGTGTAATCATTTGAGGACTTAAAAGCTGAGGAGAAAGGCAGACATGCACCACTCTGAGAAGGGTTTGACTTTGTTTCTGGTCCCAGCTGGAGGAGGCTAAGTGGCCTAAGGGAGACAAACACAAAACCAAACAGCCAGAAAGGAAACAAGACCCAAGCCAACAGCATAGAAATGAATCCTGTCAGCAAACACTCCAGAGCTGGAGGTATATCCACCAGAGTCTTTAGACAGGACACAGCTCTGCACACACTCTTTCATCTTAGCCTCCAGGAGACCTGAAGCAGAGAAACCAGCCAAGCCCACGGATTTGTACCCTTCACAACTGCAGAAGCACTGAGTGTTGTTTGAAGTCTCCGCTTCTGACATAACTTGTTATTTCAGCAATAGAAAACTAACACAAAGTCCCTCAAAACATAAAACCCACATTCTTTGAAACAATAATTCCTGATGTAGCATTTCAGAAATCTGTAACAAAATACTAAAAATAATCTTAGTGCCCAATATTAGAGAACCAGCTAAAGGATGGTAGGACTGTGCAGTTGAATGCTGTGCATTCGCTAGGATTCACTTCTGTTTGAATACCCAGTAATCCAAAAATGCCAACAGTATTACCGAAAATAGAAAAAAGAAGCAGAAAGCTACATTTATGCTAAGGTCCTGCCTCCTGTCTGGGGTCTCTTCTTATGTGTGTGTATGCATGTAGGCATCTGTAACAAGTTGTAGACAGGATGTTTATTTTGGTACTGGCTGGCACCACAGCAGCCAAGAATACAATCCTAGGTTCTAGGCAGCCCACCTCCTAAGGCCCGGTGCTACCCAGCATGAGCACATGACCCCCTGCAGAATGTGAATGAAGCCAAGTTGGAAAGCTCTATGTAGAGTTCATGGGCCTCTTCTCTTGGCCACTTGTGGAAAGGTGTGCTTGGCCCTTACTTCACAGCGTATGAAAGAAGGTACATCAAGGAGGACATACAGAGAAATTGTTGCTTTTTCTAGACTTTGCAGTCTACGAGATGGGGGGTGACCCAATTTTTAGTCACACAGTTGTTCATTTACACAACATTTTAGGGGCCAAATTAGAAGGTCCTGGTTTTCTATGCATCTTAATTTTTGTTGAACCTCAAAGTAATCCAATCCATTAAAAATAAACTAAGTTAAACATTGACTTATTGCCTTCTTAAATTCATTATGGTTTATTCCAGGTAAAGCCCATTCTTCAACTTCAGGAATTTGTCCTACCCTCACGGAAGATATATCATCCTCCAGCACAGGCCTTGGAACACATGGCTTAAGCCAACTAGTACCTTTTAGTCCCATAATCATGGTTATTGGTTCAGGAATGATGGTTAGGATCATGCAATGAAATGCTATGCATTCACTGAGATTCACTTCTGTTGTAAAATACTCAGTAATCCAGAGCCTAACAGACCAATGAGGTAGAATGGTGTGTTGGTTGGGAATTAGAGACAGTTCCTTTTTAATTAATGTGACCTTGAAAGTATGTGGGATTGCAATCATTTTACAGTATGAGAAATGTAGGCGTTGTGTCACTACAAGGTAAAAGGCTTGAGTATAGGAGGAAGTCACAGCAGAAGCCAGCCCTGCCCTGTGTCACACACACCAATGAGTCCTTTGCCTGAACACTCTCTTTGAGCTGTGGAGTTGTGACTAGCAACAGAAAAGACCTACCGTTGACAACATCCTTCACTACTCCCTGGGTTCCACTCTAAAAGGTTCAAGACTTGAATTTAGAGCCTCAAAATATAATTTGAAACTCAAAGAGGAAAGGTAATATGTCACTACAATAAACTGAAAATACATACAATGAAATTATATCTTAAAATATGCTGAAACTAATTTTAAATGAAAACATCCAGAGGGGGCTGGGAAGATGGTTCCTTTGGTGAAGTGCTAGTCTCACAGACGTGAAGACCTGATTTCAATTCCCAGAACCCATGAAAAAAAAATTCTGGGTGTGGTATCATGTGCCTGTCACCCCAGCACTGGAGAGGTGGAGACAGGGGGGGACCCTAGAGCTTGCTGGCCAGCCTGTCTACCCTACTTGGTGAACTCCAGGGTAATGAGAGATCCTGTCTCAAAGAAGGTGAACAGAAGTTCTTGAGAAATGACACCTGTCCTCTGGCTTCCACACAAATGTGCTCATACATGCATGCACACCCACAAGAATGCACACATGTGCACAAATAACATGCTTGGGAAAGGAAGTTTGATAATCCAATTAGGAATAAGAAAAGTTTCCTTTTTTTCTTAAGACTTCTTTGACTAACCCTCCTGTTAGGTAAGGTTGCAGACCAAATCTCAGAATAGTAATGTGGCAAAGAAATGCTTGCAAGTTATAGGAAGAGTCATCAATACCTCCATATCTGTTAGATGCCTCTAGTCCCAGAAAGAACTCTAGGGTTGTTACTGTTTCCCTTCTTTAAATTCTCTTCATAGTCTATGCTTTCAACAACACACTAGAATGCAGCTTGTCACATATTTAACATCTGGAATGAGGGAAGACCTTTCAAAGAAACTTGGCTGCTTCATGCTCCCCTGGAGGAAATTCCCCAAAGATAGGATGACAGTGTTGAGTGGTCATCACTCTTCTGTGACAGTTCAGCCTCTCACCACATCTGAGAAGGAAAGAACGAGGGCCCCCGAGGTTTTCAGGATAACCTTGGGGTTATGTTACTTGATGCCAAAACATCCAGATTAAGATTAAAAAAATATTCAGTCATTCATCCAGATACTCTAAAATGTCCAGATGTTGGACATCTTGTATGCATAGCATCTGGTGTCACTAATGGGATAATATAAAAATTAGCATACTCCTTGGTCATTAAGCATTTTAAAATTATCATCTGCTCATGTGGCAGCCATGAGGAATGGATTGATTCATGAGCTATTGTCTCTGCGCATCGTGGAATTCGCTATCAAGTGACATATAAGCTTGCCAGAAAACTACAAGAACACGTGATGAAGGCTGTATCCAATTAAGGTGTTCTCACTGCAAGAAAGAGAACATTCAACCAAAGCTAGCTCTGAGCTCTTGTACAAATGAGAAAAATATGCTCCATTCAGTAAGCTTCAATTCTTTCCGAGAACGCATGGTGTAGTGAGCATCTTTGGACAGGACCTGTCAACTACACAGGACTCACTGACACAATATTTACTATTTTAACAAATGAGAAGGCCAGGTATAGGCAATCGTAGGATGGATTAATTTTGTGGGGTAAGAGCTTTATCAAGGAGCAAGCGTTTTCCATCTTTCTTCTTTGGTTCCAAGAGCATGTTGGCTCTTGTCTACAGGCATAGTTACAGAAGAGCCGCTGCCCATGTTCTAGGCATCACTCACTTAAACAGCATGATTCACAGACAGGAAGAGAAGAGAATCTGTTCTGATCATGGACATAGAACAGCCTGAAACAGGAAGGGTGCCCTCCAGAAGGATAGTAACAATCCTCTGTGCTCATATCCTCTATCTGGGTGGGTAACTTCCTTTCTTCCCTAAGAATCCAAAGGGAACCAAAGATTAAAAAGACCCAAACTTTTAATCCCAGTGCTTGGGAGGCTGCTGTAGGATGAGTTCCAGACCAGCCTGGAGCCATTTTGTGAGTTCCAGGTCAGCTTCCCTCAAAAGCAACAACAAAAAAACAATTATATTTCCTAAGAAAAGTTTGGAAATCAGGAAGAAGAAAATAAAATTATTTTTAATCACATGAAGAGATAATCACTACATCCTTTTCTCAATGTTAAATGTTCTTGGTCCAATATTATAATTAACACTATAAGCTATAATATACATATATTATCTATAACTATCTATATCTATTACTATACCTATCAAGTCTTAGTTCATTTTTTACTTTAATAACAAAATACTCAATAAAGGGAATTTATAATGTAAATAATTTATTTTTCTTTTGATTCCAAGGGCTCAGTAGTCTGTGAGCATAAAGCCAGCATCAACTCAGCATCTGGGGAGGCCTTCATTCTGCATCATAACAAGGCAAAGGGCATCACTTTGGAGAAGGAACTTGAGCTTGGATTCCTCTCCTTATCCAGCCACTAAGGACAGCAGGAGGGCCCCACCCTCATGACCTCACCTAATCTTAATTATCCCCCAAACACCCCATCTGTTAACACCATTAACATGAATTTAAGAATTAAGATTCCAAGATATAAACTTCAAACCATAGTGATTCTCTGTGTGTGTATGTAGATTTGTATTGTGACTTCTCTTTTAATATTACATCATTATTAAAATTATTTCAAAGCCTAAAGTATTTTTGCTTTATAGGATATTTTATTTTAGAAAAAGAAAATACACAGGTTTGCTATTTATTTAACAAAGAACCAAAGGGAACTTCCTCAATTTCCTCTACAATAATATATTTAATCTCATACTTAACTGTAAAAGAATGAATTTTTATTTTGTAAAGTCAGAGAAAATATAAGGATATTTCTTCTCACCACTTACGTGCAACATTATATCAGAGACTCTATCGAGGAAGGGGAAGAAGACAAGTAAAAGACAGCATTAGAATGGAGAGGAAGAGGTCATTTGACATGTAGAAAAAGCTAAGTAATCCACTAAAACCACTGGGACTAAAAATTAGTTTAGGGTAAATTTATAACTGTATACCAGAGATGAACAAACCTAAAATGAAATTAAATAATTCCAGTCATAATAGGGCAAAAGAAGAATGCACCTAGAAAGAAACTTAATCAAGAATGTATAGTACTTGTACATATAAAACTAAAATAACAGTTAAAATAAATAAAAATTAAATAAATGGAAATACATAGGTATCCAATGTCCACAAATTTTGCTAACATATTTAGATGGCAATAATCTACTTATTGATCTTCAGATTTAACATAATTCCTTCTAAACTTTCTGTTATCGTCATTATTTTTAGCATCCACAAAGTGTTCCTGAAATTCTTGTGGAAATGCAGGGGAGCCAGAATAATTAATAAAGCTCATCTTGGGAAAGCAAGACAGTTTTGGAGGACTCATGCTTCCTGATTTCAAACTATAAACAAGGTTATAGTAATAAAGACTGTGGTTCTGGAGTAAGAGTGAACAGACACAGCAATGGGCTATGCTTGAAAATCCAGAAATAAATCCTCACATTAGTGAGCAGATGATTTCTTAAATTATGATTTATTTTTAAAAACAATTTTATACATATATAATATATATTGTTCATATTTACCTCCCACTATGCTCTTATACCTATTCCACTTATGTTGAAATCCTTTGTTATAGACAGCTCACATTGCTAGGATAAATCTCCAAGAAGAGGAAGAAAGGATTTATCTGAAGCTTACAGATCCAGGGGAAGTTCCATAAAGGTGAAAGAGGTGGGGCCCCTTTCATAGGTCCAAGCTGAGAAAAAACCTCATCACCCACACCACTCACACAAACAAACCACAGGCAGACCTCACACTGCTCTTTGCATACTTTGGGCTGGAATTCCACATTCAACCCTAAGAACTCCTTAGAGCTGGACCCCAGAATCCACCCAAGGCAGCTGGAGAAAAACTTTTAAAAAACTTCTGAATCACATCCTTTTTCTTTACAACTGTTCCCTCTTACTTTCATGGCATTTATTTATTTATTTATTTATTTATTTATTTATTTATTTATGACCCACTGAGTTTAATTAAGATAGCTTACAAAGTGCAAGCATTGTTTGCTAGACCAAGGACAACTTACCAGCAGCTATACCACTGAAGACAATGTCTCCCTTCTCCCAGCAATGATTAACTGGCAATATCTCCCTGGGGAGAGGAGGGACAACAGATGAAGTTTGATAGGGGTGTCGGACAATTCAATGGGGGAAAATAATCTTTTGAGCACATAGAGCTGGATAACCATTATCTACATGCAAATGAATTTGAACCTTTGCCTCATAGAAAACACAAAAATTAACTAAACAAAATACAAGAACAAATTTTTGTGACCTTGAATTAGACAATGGTCTTCTAGATATAGAAGGAGAAATAAGAGGATGGTAGTTTCTTTTAGGCAGTTTCAGTTGGGAACTGAGGCCCAGGGAGAACCTGTGCCACCTGGCCCTGGCAGGAATGGAACTCACATTCAAGCCCCCCCTGTTGCCCATCGTATAATGTACTTTCTAGATAAGTGGCCTTCACTCCCCAGGTGGGCTGGCCCTGAAGCCTTCCCCTTGGAATCTACAAACCAATCAGAATTTGATGAAAGAATACATTTTCAATTGACTACAAATACCTGTCTGTGCTGTTTCCATCCGCTCTCTGCCTCTCCTCACTCTGGTCAGAGGGATACATGTGAGTCTGGCTTCCCCTCACCCAGCCTTGTGGGTGGGGGAGAGCAGAATACTCCTTCTTGTTTTGTATAGTTTTTCTTTTTTTTATATATTTTATTTATTCATTTTCAAGCAGAGAGAGAGTGAGAGAGAGAGAGTGTGTGCACCAGGGCCACCACCTTGTGGGTCTGGCTTATATGGGACCTGGGGAATTGAACCCAGGGCCTTAGGCACTGGAGGCAAGTGCCTTAACCACTGAGCCATCTCTCCAGCCCTGTTTTGTATAGTTTTTCTGCTTGTTGCTGCTTTATACTTGGGATCACTTCTCACTTTAATTACATGTATGATTTTCCTCTGGTCTCTGAATCTACCATGTGTATTTATTTTCCTTACACTCCAAATCTACCAAATGGGTGCTTTCTCTAACTCTGGGCCTGTTATTTCTGTAATTGCTCTAAATTCAGGGCAACCACGGGCATAATTCTCTTTACTACTCATTTCTCATCTGAATTTATTAGTCTCTGCTTTGATGATTTTCTGCTGCTCTTCTTCCTTAAGCCACCACCATTTTCCCTCTTAACTTCCTTCCATGGGGAAGCTCACCGTGAATGTGGGTTTCTTCAAAATCTCCTCCACAAGTCCCTGAGTTCTTTCTTCCATGTACTGTGGCTCCACTCCAGTCTTTCCCTCAAAACCTCAACTTCTCTTAAATGAGCCATATGAACTATGCTGTGCCTTCCACCTGAGTGTGTGTTTCCTACTTCCCACATGCATATGACCCTGCTGTAGCCTTCTTCCTAGACCCTGAGTTTCCTACAATAAGCCCCACAATTTGTGATCTCTCCCTTAATAAACTCAATAATTCATAAATTTATCCTTCTTGAATTCATTTTTATCAATTCTTTGTTAAAAATTGGACAGGACCCCAAATCAGGGTTCATAAACTGCCCCCCATGGGTAGCCCAAGTCTCACCGGCCAGCAGGAGAAGGAACTCAATCAGGGAAAGGTGAGGTGACAGTCGGACAGAACACATGCCACTGGGAGAAATGTCAGGCAGATCTCACTTTATTGAGCAGCAAAAGCCCTTTTTTATAACCAGAGGCTGCCTTGTTCAACCTGTTCCTCTCAAGCAATAGGTTTTAAACTTTTTTGCAGTAGCCAATCAGCAGAATACAGCAGAGCAGAGTACGCTTCCTTAGGACGTGTTGTTTTATAGCCAATCAGCAAGGTAGTTTGTTATGTCATTTTTAGGAAACAAGGTTATTGCCAGTAAACAGAGACTCAGCAAGCAGGAACAAAGCTTATTGGCTATGTTCTAAAAACTTAGTTTAAGGTTGATCAGTTAGGCTAGTGCCTGACACTGCTGTACCCCCAAATCCTGCTAAACAGGTCAAGTTGACAAGAAAAATTAACCATCACACTTGATAATTTTGGTAGAATCCAATTTGTCCCTTTTTTCTGCCATTATGTTTTGGTGTCATATTGACATAGGATTTCTGTTACTATTACCTTATTTATTCCTGAGAGTAATACATATAGCAAAAACGTTTGTTTTGCTTCATGGGTTTGAGGCTGGAAGTCCAAGGGTGGAAGGACACATCTGGCAAAGGCCTTGTGCTGTGTTAGTGACACAGGATGAAGTGAAAGGGGGAGTGAATGCATGCAGGAGAGGTGGCCAAACTTAGAAAAACAGACAATGAAGTCCCTTGAGAATTAGAAATAAGCCACTTTAGGAGGAATTCCAATAGTTCCTCAAAATTGAAGCACAGTGTAAGCATATTGCATGGCAATGCCACACTCAGGATATCGATACACAAAATAGGTTAAAATACCCAAACAAACACCTGTAATCAATGTTCCTAACAGCATTATTTACAACAGCCAAAAAAAAATGACAACAACCTCAATATCCATCAACCTATGAACAGATTAACAAAATGTTTGATATCCTTCAATGGAATAATATTCCTGAATAAGAATGGATGACATACTGGCACATGCTACAACACAGATGGAACTTGAGAACACAGTGAACGAAAGGAGCTAGGAGCAAAAGGTGACAGATCGCCGGGCAGGTGGCACACACCTCTAATCTCAGCGCTCAGGAGGCAGAAGAGGGGTTGCCATTAGTTTGAGGCCAGCCTGAGACTACATAGTGAATTACAGGTGCTAGAGCAAGACCCTGCCTCAAACCCCACCCCCCAAAAAAGATGATGAATCACACAGTTTTATGTGAAATGTTTATAAAAGTTAAATTCTCAAAGAAACAAAGGAAATTCATGGTTTCCATGCAGGGAGTGGAGTCAGAAAAGGAGCAAGAACTGCAGTAGGCACGGGGTGTTGGGCTGAGGAATTTTTTGATCATATTCAACTTTATTGAACTCTAGTAGGGCTCCCATAAAACACACAGGGTTGTGTTTCTTTACCCTTTTGGTAGCAATGTGTCAAAATGCTGGTTGCACTGAGGAAATTTGTATAACCAAACTGTGCTGATGGCTACACAGCCTACTCACCTGGACACTACATGTGCTGATGTTTGCAAACCACCTCCCCCTAAAACCCGAGGAGACATTAGCTTTGTATGTGTGTGTGCTATTTATTAACACTTGCAGATTGTGAGAGCAATGGAGGCTCTCCCTGCTCAGATTGGCTGGACTCCAGTGGCAGAGGCTCCAGTTCTCATCACAGGCCATAAATAAATAAATAAATACATACATACATACATACATACATACATACATACATACATACATACATACATAAATATGTGGACAAGGCAATGAGGACAAAAGTAGATGGTATTAAAGAAAATAGAGAAAAAGGCTCTGGAGACAGTGGGAGGGCTCCCTACAAGAGAAAGAGAGAGAGAGCAGGGGCTGAATCAGGGCCTTGAAGCCTGTAAAGTGTCTGGACAAGAATGTCAGCATACAAAGAAGAGAAAGAAAGGGCAAATAAAAGGTGTTCGATTTCAGAAAAGCAGGCAGACTAAGCAGTAAAGGTCTGCAAGCAGTTGCTCCTAGGGAGTGGCTTCTTTTGGGTACAGTCTACTGAAACAGGGTGAGCTGGGGGTTAGAATTTAGATAATGCCCAGTGAAATGCTAATGCACCCCACAATTTGAGGAGTACCTGGATTCTTGTCTACAAAGTTAAAGAATTAAAATCAAAGATAATAAGGTATAGTGGGAGACTTTATTACTTAAGGGAACATGGGGAGTTACAGAGTTCTCCAGCCACCAGTGTGGGGAAAACACGTGTCAGAGAGTTTAACAGAATTTATGCTGTTCAGCCAAACAAGCAGAGAAGAAAAGATAACAGAGGGGTCCATGAGAAGGCGAGGTTTATGAAGGAAAAATCTGGAGTCTTCCCCCACCCCAGCTACTAGTGTTGGGCCCCAGCCTTAAGGTAAGTTTTAGAATATGGAATAAAGCCAAGTGTGGCAGCACACGCCTTTAATCCTAGCACGGGTGTGGTGGCACACGCCTTTAATCCCAACACGCCTTTAATCCCAGGCTAAGCCTTGATCCTGTTTGTTGATACTTTGCTCTGCTGCACTCTGCAGATTGGCTCTGCCAAAAGGTTTGAATCTTTTTATTTATTTTTATTGTCCATAATGAGTTACATTATTTAGTGGGCAAACAATGAGTTATTATCCCCAATTCCCCCATGGCCCCTTCCCCATCCCCAATCAGCTGGATATCCCCCTCCATGGGTCATCTGGATCAGTAAAAGGTTTGAATCTTATTGCTTGAGAGAAATAGGCTGAACAATGCAGCCTCGGGTTATAAAAGGGTTTGGGGGGCTGGAGTGATTTGAGATTTGCCGGGACATTTCTCCCAGCCACGTGTGTGTGTCTCTGGCTAAGCGTTCACCTTTCCCCTATGGAGCCTGTCTCCTGCTGGCCAGAGAGACTTAGGCTCGCTTGCAGGGGGCCAGGGGTCCCTGACTCAAAACCCAACAGGGTAGGCCTTACCTTCCTAATTGGGTCTTTTCTGTCTAATGTTATCAGGGAAGCAGGAGGTAGAATCCTGCCTTCAATGAGCTCTCAGCCTAATGTCTGCTACTAACAATACCAGGAGCTAGAAATAATCATGTTCATATTTTTATGTACTATCATACAGACTCTTCTAGGCATGCACACCAAAGGAACAAATCCAGCTCCCTGTACACTCCCCACAAAGCCTGGGAAAATGTTTCACACAGGATAACACCTCTGATAACACCCCAAAGCACCTGGAAAAATGTTTTATACATCTGAAGGATCCTATCTCTGATAAGCCCCTTTGAAAAGAGCCTAGCACCCAGCCCAATCAACATTTCTATGGTCACCTATTGTCTCCCTAGGGAGTCTCATACCTAGGAAAACTCTGTCTGTAAAGTCCATGTCGCACCAAAAGTCTTTAAATACCCCCCTAAAAGCTTCCCATGGGGGACATGACTTCACACTCGGGAGAATTCTGTCCCCTCGTTGCTGAATAAAGGCAATCCCTTGTCTGAGTGAGTCTGGTGTACTTTCTGTCCCACTTTCCTTACACACACAAAACGTGCATTTTAGTGTTAATGTGTATTCTGTACATATGTTGCAGATAGGTGATACATATATATATATATATACTTAATAGATTGTAGAGATACAGAAATTGAACATAATTGACCCAACTATTCTTCTTGGAGGAAAGAGACCCTTTCTAAGTGTTCTTGTTTCTGTTTGGTTTTGCATTTGTGAGTTAAGGTAAAACTCTGACTCATGTCTAAGACTTTATAAAGCTCATTATAGGAAGAAAGAAGGAAAACACAAGCATTATTCTACTGATTTTTGAAACTACTGTTGTCATAACAAGTTTGTGTTGCCTTGTAAGTGGTATTCCTTTTTCTTTCATGCTATATTTAGAGCATTAGTTCCCATAACAACAAGATGTAATTCATCATACAGAAACCTCCCTGAGGGGCATTCTCTAGCAGGAATCCTTGGATTATGTTATAAACATGCAGATGAAAGATTATCCAGAGATCATTAGCTCCAGTCTTCTGCCTCAAGGATAGATTGTCCTAAAACTTTTAGATACATGGCTTGTAAATTTAGTTTTAAAAATAACCACAAAAATCAAAATATCATACTTCAAAATTTGGTTCAGGATTCTTAAGCCAAGGTGGAAGTGGTCCAGCTTGTAGGCATTCTCTATGCAATACGCTCCAGGTAGTTATTCCATTGACTTTTCCCCAAGTTTGCAAGAAAAAAAAAGTATCTTTACAGCCTTTGTTCACCACATACTCTAGCAAGCATGGTTGGGCTTGATTCCTGACCTTGTTTTTTGCTGCTACAACAGAATAACCATGACAAGATGTGTGTGTGTGTGTGTGTGTGTGTGTGTGTGTGTGTGTGTGTGTGTGTGTGTACCCACAGAGTTTAAATTTATAAAGGATTTGTCTATTTGCCTCAGGATTCTAGGACATATTCCATCCACTATGGAGGCAATGGTATCTGATGAAAGTCTTCTTGCTGTCCCTAACATGGGAGAAGTCATCCATGGAAAAAGAGCAGGAGGGATGGGGGGAGAGAGAAAGAGAGAGAGAGGAAAGCTGTCATGGTTTGATCCAGGTGTCCCCCACAAACAATTGAATGTGTTCTGATAGATAGATCCTCAGCTGATGGCAGTTTGGGTTTTACAACCTCGATGAAGCTGTGTTGTTGGGGGTGGGCTTATGGGGTTATAAGCCAGCTTCCCCTTGCCAGTATTTGGCACACCTTCCTGCCGCTGTTTGCAGCGCTGTGGCAGAGGTGATGTCCAGCCCTCTGCTCATGCCATCGTTTTCCCTGCCAGGATGGAGTCTCCCCTCGAGTCCGTAAGCCAAATAAACCCATTCCTCCACAGCCTCTTTTGTTTGGGTTCTTTCTGCGCAGCAACTAGAAAGCTGACTGCAACAAAAGCTTTTCCTGGAAACACAAGGCATGGAAAAGACAGGATTCCAGGTCAGACAGTTTGGCTTCAGCCCCAGCTGTACCACTTCTCAGTCACACAGCCCTGGATGGGTCACTGGCTTCCTCTAAGACACCAAGAGGAGGCTGATACGAATGACTATCTCACCTCATCTTTCTCTGGGGAACAAGAAAATTCAGATCAAAGATTTTGAAAATTACAAGAACTGATCATTAGTAATTTTCACTGATTGTCTTGCCACTTTGTTGTTAAAAACTAGACCCATATCTTCCTTTTGCTCTGTCGGATAACAGACTTGCTGAGTTTCAGTTTTCTCCTCAATTTTGAATATAATGAAAAATTGTTGGAACAAAGCAGGTAGCACAGTTTCAACACTTGAGACGATCCCCAGCCGATTCGCACCTATAATGCACCAAATTATAATAAATTACATGCGAGCACACACACTCACTTCATAGAAATGGAAATAACTTTCAGGCATTTTCAAAACTGAAAGTACATTTTGTTTTCCTTGGAGCAGCATGGAAAGACCTTGGCAAGAATATTAGGATTCTTTTGGTGGAAATTCACAGAAACCAGCCCTGTTGCCTAAGCTTCTACGTCATGAGTTGATTTCTACAGGGACTCTGTGGGG
>PVHP010016280.1:0-36509 GCA_004024765.1 Zapus hudsonius | reverse complement strand
TCTTCTGTGAAGCTTTTCCTTTAAAACTTTTGGTAATATTGGTTTACCAGTGAATTCTTTTAGTTTTGTGTATTTGAAAACATCTCTATTATTTTTGCTTGTTATTTCTTTGTTTTCAAGAGCAATTCTTGCTTGAGTAAAATGACCGGTTGACAGCTTGGTCTTTAAGTATTTTAAAGATGACTTCTTTCTTAGTATATGGGTAATTTTTATTACCATGTCCTCAAATTTATAGATGCAATTGATTATCTATCACATCAGTTTATTTTTATTTCAGATACTATAGGTTTCATCTGTACAAGTTCAATTTGGATATGGCTTTTAAGACAATTTTTATTTTCCTTAGCTTCTTGAATATCTGAAACACAGTTATGCTAATTGCTTTGGTTAGGACCTGAAAGGTCCCCACAAACCACCCCAGGAACAGCTGGTGGTGATGTTTGGGGAGATCATGGGACATTTGGGACATGGGACCTAGTTGTAGACTAGGTCAGTCCTATCCTGTTTCTGGTCTGCTCTCTGCTTCCCCATTCACCAAGATGAAGAAGACACATGGCCAGCTCCTGCCTCCATGGTCTGAGCTACCCCAGCTACCACGTTCTCCCTGTCATTAATGCTCTCTGAACATGTGACGCAGAATAAACTTCCCCTCCCTTAAGTCACATCTCTCCACTGTTTCGTCACAGTGACGAGAAAACTACCTAATAAGAACAATGGTGCGAATGTGCTTGCCGCTAATTCTGACACCTCTCAGCTCTGAGTCAGTTTGTATTCGTGGTTTATTTTCCATGGCGTGGGTTATGTTTTTCTTATGCATTGGAAGTCTGCTAATCCTTGATTGGATGTCAGCCATTGTGGCTTCTGTGTTTCCTTGAATGATGGATCAATTCTTGTTTTCCGTCACCATTCTTGAGCTCTGCTCTGGGGAGCGATTAAGTGACTTATATAAATAGGTTGAGCTGTTCAGGTCTAGATTTCATGGTCTGTGAGGGAGATCTGGAGCAGTCTTTGGTCAGAGGCCAGTTATGTCCCATTACTTAGTGACAACTTATGACCTTTTCCAGGTTGGCTGGTGGGAGAGGACAGACTATATTCTGGCCCTTGATGCCCAGTGAGTGCTGTTATCTAACCCGATCCTTTCTGAGGCCCCCCATTCTAGCATTGGTTAGTAACTTCGTGTACATGTGACAGTCACTCTGTGCAATGCTGGGGTTTTCTGTGTTCTTGTCTCTCCTCTGGGTCTCGGTCATGGAGACTCGAGCTGTCATGATCCTCTGACCTCATCTCCATCTTCTCACCCCAGGGAGGTCATCATTTTTGGCCTAAGTTCCCCTGCTTGGGAAAGAGCTGGTCTCACCTCCTGTGTACCTCACCTCTCTGAGATCTCTGTCCTCCATGGCCTGAAAACCAATTCGTGAAAGCTATTGTTTTGTGTATTTTGCTGTCTTTGTGTTTGTTTCAGACAAGAGGTCAAATCTGTCTCTCTTGGTGTTGAGGTCAGCTTTCTAATTGCTGTGCAGAAAGAACCCGAGCAAAAGTGGCTTGTAGAGGAATGGGTTTATTTGGCTTACGGACTCAAGGGGAGACTCCATCCTGGCAGGGAACACGATGGCATGAGCAGAGGGCTGGACATCACCTCTGCCACAGCACTGCAAATAGCGGCAGGAAGGTGTGCCAAATATTGGCAAGGGGAAGCTGGCTTATAACCCCATAAGCCCGCCCCAACAACACAGCTCTACTGAGGTTCTAATTCCCAAATTGCCATCAGCTGAGGATCGATCTATCAGAACACATTCATTTGTTTGTGGGGGACACCTGGATCAAACCATGACACTTGGGTAGAAGCTGAATTTTCCAAGCCATGTATCTTCACCATGGGTCTTAAATAACCCCACGGTATTTGGCTGATATGTGAGGCATTGAGAGGTTAAAGGTGACAGCCAGGGGCCAGCCTGCTCATGATGTAGCTCCTGGTGGACAAGCACATACTTCTCATGCTTTCAAGAGAAATTCTAGTGGAATCTTTTGCATGTAATTATATTACAAGCACTAATAGGAATTGTACCAATTATGCTAATCTCTGTGTTTATTGTCCAATGTTGCAAGCAATTATAGTCAATAAACTTAATTTGTAAGTTAGAATTCATTAAATGTAGCCACTTAAATATTTTAGGAAGACTTTCTCCATGACTAAAATTCACTTTTAAGATGTCCTGATAAGGCATAAGCATTTATAGAAGGGCTTTTCATCCTTATTTTCCTTGGATAGAACCGAAAAGGGAAATATGCCTTGAGTCTGTTTTGACCTATCAGATAACAAGCCCTCTATGAAGCTCTTGGAAATATTTCAGAGAATGTTTTCTGAAGAAACTGCCCAGGCCTGACTCAGCTCTTACAGGAACTGTTCATATGGTGGCAAATCCAACAGTTGGCCATGTGGGTAGACAGAGGGTGCCAATCAGGACAGGAAATGAACCACATATAAGAGCTCTATATTGATATTGTATGCATTTACTTGGGTAACCATGAAAAGCAGATTCATGATTAGTAGATATAGAACTAGGTACAGGCAAGATTCAGAAGTTCAAGTTAACATTGTTGCTAAAAAGAGAGAGTTAACTGGAAGGCACTTTCCTGTCCCAAGACCTTATATTTCTCTGACCATGACCTCCCTGCCTTCATGCTGGCCCAGGCTTCTTGGGACCCACTTTGTGGTGCTCATCAATACCCCCCCCCATGCAGTGGAGGCTGTCATTGTTGGTTTGTTCTGTGGTCTGTTTCTTTAAGGCCCACGATCCCAGGCTCATCCGGTTCCACTAAGGCCTGATAGCAAGCCAAAGGCTTTCTCTCACAGCAAGAATAGTTGTCTGCAGGTGGCAGCAGGGCCTTGCTCCAAAATCCCAAGGGACTCTGCTGTGATTCACCTATGGGAGAACTTTTCTGCTTATACAGTTGGAGCAAGACCTTAGTAGGTTTCCTATCTATTTCACTTCTGGGAACTCCATGATTCATCAGCCAGGACCAGAAGTCTACATGAGTCAGATGGCTAGGAACATTGCTTTGTGTGTACATTATAGTAAATACGGATTCAATAGGTGATCTTTTCTATTTGATAACAGTAATGAAATCTTTTTTCAACCTCATCAATGTCTTTTGATTTTTTTCCAAATCACTTTTTTAAAACTGGTTCATTTAAATCTTTATATTTTGTTTTGTGTTTTCCTCCAATGCCTGCTGATCTGTGGCTTTCTGATCTTATTTACACAGTGAGGTGCTTTGCTTTTACCAGCTGACCAGGTGAAGTTGGAAGTCCCCAGACAGCTTGAGATGTATGAAGGAATGGCAAATCGGATTTCTTTAAAGGCTGGGAATGCAGCATTTTTGCCAGGGATTTCGTCAGTGCAGGTGTGGAGGACTTTATTTTCTCTTTCAGATCAAGACTGGTTTCAAAACTCTGAAGGGTTCTGACACCTTTGTAGGTCCATAAGGCACTCCTGGCCGAGACGCGACTTAAGTCAAACTCTCACCTCAGCACACAATCAGGAGAATAATTCCTGGCACCAGGACCATGACCTTGTTCTCCTGAGTTGGACAAAAAGAAGAACTGAATCCAGTGGCCTAGATTAAAAATGCAGGCCACTGACTCGTACCAAAGACATTGAATCTGAGATTGATGTCCATTTCCAAAGATGACCTGCACCCTCAGGAAGCACATAGCCTTGCTTTTGAAGGCTCAGCACTACCCCGAAGACACCTCTTCACACCAGCAGTAATACCCCAAATTAGTCTCCATTCACAAATTATCTCACATGGATGTGGCCTTCCTGGGAAAACTTTCAGCCTATTTAACTATAGAGGAGCTGCAGCCAAGAAGTCAGCCTGGGAGCACAGCAGTAATTACCTGATGGTACCATTTGGGATCTCACAGGTACAACAAAGCCTCCTTTCTTCATCTCAAGTGGGGACATGCTACTCTGTCTGGGAAAGGATGTAGGCGAGGGAGGAAAGAAAGCCTTATGGGGGTGTGAGAAAGGGGAAGAAAAGAAAGGGGAGACAAGAAGGGAGGCTACTTCTGAAGGTGAAAGGAGAGCTTGATGCCACAGAGACGGAAAGCTTAATGGTGAGCTGGAGAGATGGCTCAGAGGTTAAGCAATCCCCAGATCATATTTTAAAAATATTATTTATTTGGGCTGGAGAGATGGCTCAGTGGTTAAGGCACTTGCCTCCAGTGCCTAAGGCCTGGGGTTCAATTGTCCAGGACCCACGTAAGCCAGAACCACAAGGTGGTGGCCCAGGTGCTCTCTCTCTCTCTCTCTCTCTCTCTCTCTCTCTCTCTCTCTCTCTCTGTATTTCTCTGCTTGAAAATGAATAAATAAAATAAAATAAAAGAAAGAAAGCTTAATGGTACTATTCCTCAGAGAGGGGTCTTATGACATTTCAGCCCAAGACATTAGAATAAGCGAGAGATGGAACAAAACCATGTTCTTTGTTAGATGGCTTATTGTCTGGGGGAGGAGGGGCAAGGAAAGGCACTGGATTTGAGGAGAAGGGCAAGAGAAATCCAAATCCAAGAACTACTAAAGGGAGATGGAGAGATATCTCAGCAATTAAGGGACTTGTCTGCAAAGCCTAATGACCCGGGTTCAATTCCCTGGTACCAGGCAAAGTAACACATGCATCTGGAGTTTGTGCTCAGTGCCTAGAGGCCCTGGCTTTCTCTCCTCTCTCTCTAGATTCTAAGAGCCACAATTGGGGGAATATCCAGAGGCTTTGCCCACATCAAAACAACAACAACAAAAAACAACAACTAGTTACAGCTTATGCAGTTCATAGCCCTTCATCCCACGGAGCATTCCAGCAATCCCACTTAGGAGGGCCCTCAGTGGATTGGGATAGGGAGGAGGGAAATGGAGGCACCAACACAGGACTGTTCATACAGTGTTTCTAATTATTAGCTATAAAGAAATAATTTTTTTTAAAGTTTAACTTTTTTATAATATTTTATTTATTCATTTTCAAGCAGAGAGATGAGAGAGAGAGAGAGAGAGAGAGAGAGAGAGAGAGAAAACGCACCAGGGCCACTACCTTGTGGGTCTGGCTTATGTGGGTCCTGGGGAATTGAACCGGGGGCCTCAGGCACTGGAGGCAAGTGCCTTAACCACTGAGCCATCTCTCCAGCCCATAAATAATTTTTTTAAAAACAGAAAAAAATAAATAAATTTATTTAAAAAAAAGAACTAGGGGCTGGTGATAGGGCTCAGCGGTTAAGGTGCCTATTTCTCTCTCTCTCTCTCTCTCTCTCTCTCTCTCTCTCTCTCTCTCTGTGTGCAAATAAATAATATTTTAAAAAATATTTTATTTATTCATTTTAAAACAGAGAGATAGAGAGGGAGAGAGAAAGAGAGAGAGAGAGAGCACCAGGGCTACCACCTTGTGGGTCTGGCATATGTGGGTACTGGGGAATTGAACCTGGGACCTTAGGCACTGGAGGCAAGTGCCTTAACCACTGAGCCATTTCTCCAGCCCAAATAGATAATATTTTTAAAAAATGATCTGGGGATTGCTTCCTCAGAAATAAAAACAAACGGCAAGAGAAAATGGCATATTTGAGCAAGTTTTACACGTGCACTCAGTTTGAGAAGCAGGACTCCATGAGCTCTGGGCTCCAGCCTCTTGTCTCATTCTTGCCCTGCAAGGAAGAGACACCTGGGAAGATGGAGACTTGAGTCCTACTAACCAGCTCTTCCTCTTTTCTAGCCATGAGAACCCCTCGATGTAGAGAGCAGAGCTCCTCCTCCCGGCCAGCAACCTGTCAAGCCCAGGGCAAGGCCCACACGAGGACACGTCCAGGCACGTCGGGGCTGTTTTGTCTGCTCCAGAGTCGGGTTGACTCAGAGGTCGGAGTGATGGATGCATTCTGAGAATCTATTAAGTAAATAAGATCGAGGCACTTCCTTCATGTAAAGCAAGCTCATCTGCTGCGACCACAAATGGAATTCCCAGCTCCTGGCTCCCGGCCAGGGTTCCAAGCTCGTGGGAAGAGTCTGTATGTTTCTTTCATGGCTGACTTCCATGCAGACCTGGGTCCCAGATCAACCCTCCACTCCCTCTGTTGGCACTAAAGACTGACTAAGATAAGGGGTTGCTGTGTGCACCGACCCTCCCCTTTGGGTTAGAGTTAGGAGGGCTCTGGTAGCAGGAGAAAAATGAAGAAATGATACCATGGCCTCTTCACTTATGGGAGAAAAGCCTGTGTCCTGTGTCCACGTCCATTGTGACCTACTTCAGGGGCAAAAGCCAAAGAACAAAGATATTCCACTGCAGAAGGCTTGGGGGAGGGGAGGAATAAGAGACCCTTCCTGCCCTCCCATTACCCTCAGTTTTCAATTTTATTTCTCTCATCATTTCCCCTTGATAGGTCTCCTCTGTCTCAGGCTAGCCTTGAACTCCCAGCACGCTCAATATATTCCATTCTGTGAATTGTGAGGCAGGCACTCTACCAACTGAGCTGCATTCCCCAGCCCTACACTTCTCATTTTAAATGGAACACAAAGTCATCATAGGAAACTTAGAAACCATAGGAGAATCTAACAAAGAATTTACACACTTATAATGAAAAAAAACAAGGATAAATATCATTAGCCTTTTGGAGGATTTTTTTGTTTGGTTTAGTTTCATACTCTGCCTTTTCCCTCTGAGGAGTCACTTTGTGGCATTTTCCAAGGACATTGCAGCATCATGAAAATCATGTCCTTTTAAAAATCAGGTGACTCACATTTTGCAGCATGAATAAAATATGTCAGGTAAGCATTTCTTAACACTAGGTACTTATTATAGATTTTCCTGTTATATGGGAGACTTGCCAGTGCACACCCTGTGTGCATAGCGAGTGCTCAACACTCTGAAAATGCAGCTATAGAATTCTTAAATACATTCTTGATGCTCTCCAAAAACCTAGCAGGTGGAAATTTCTAGAAAAGCAATGTTAGTGTCACACAGAAGGAGCTCTCAAACCTTATCTTTGGAACACAGGATGGCCAGTGTATACCTCCGGCTCTCTTGAATCCAGTGTGTCCATACGTATATGGGGTGTGTGTTGATGTGGGCATCTGTGTGTGTTGTCTATGGGGTGTGGTGTCTCTCTGTGTGTTTGTGGTGTCTGTGTGCATGTGTGTGTGGTGTCTTTGTAATGTTTCTGTGTGTGTGTTTGTGAGGTCTGTTTGTACGTGCTGTTATTATGGAGGGCAGGAGGGGAGAAAGTACTGTACCTTGTCTCAAATGCTCCCTTGGACTTCTGACTGCTGGTTAGCTGGACCCTGGGACCAGCCTGCCCAGCAGCTATGGTTACCCACTAGGACAGGATCCCCCAAGGTGGATTTGCTAACAGAGCCAGATTACAGTGATGGGAACATGTGGTCAGATGGGAGACAGGCTGGGAGCAGATGGCCTTCAGTGAGAGTGAGGTCTCGAAGCCTTGCCCTTGACCTGGCTTCCAGAACTTTGAGAGGATTTGTATCTGTTTGTGTTGTTTACATCACCCAGGCTGTGCTATTTTATTAAAGCAGCTCGAGGACCCTCATACACCCACTATCACCTCAAAGCTCGGAAACTTCACAGACCTTTGACGAGTTCTATTCTCCCCAAGCCCCTGCTTTTTAGTCAGGGAAAATCCACTTGATAGGGGAAAACATGTCCCAGAAAGATGAAATCATTTATTTGAAAATGCAGCTTGACAAACTTTTATAAAAGAACAAAGCAAAGTTAACTCTGACAACTTGCTAACTGTCCACAGCAAACCAAAGCATAAAGCTGGAGTGACCACAGCCAAGCAAACGCACACTAAGCTGCGTCCCATTGAAATATCTACATTTCCACTTATGCCATGAAATGCAAAAGTGTGCTTGAAATCTTTAAGTAGATTTCCCCCGAAGGGGGGTGAAATGCTCTCTGTTCCCAAGTTCTTGTGCAACTGTCTCAATCAAAATCCCATTTTAAGTGGGAAGTTACAAAGGATTAAACAGCAGGGTACAGATAGAAGCAGAACTATGGAGCTAGGAGATGCCCCTGGCATCAGCTCTGCCCTAATTAAGACTTCAACCCCAGGCTCGGTGCCCTGAGTGCCTTCGAGTCATCTCAGAGTGGGTTGACGAGCTCTGCCAAGGCCAGAGGGGCCCTAGAAGCATGGACTTGGTTGGCTTTCAAAGCCACACAGGCAGTTCAGAATTCTAAAGCAGTGTAACGTCTAGGAGTCCCAGTATCAGTCCCCAAGTGCAAGTAGAGAAGGGGCCAGAAGAATGGAGTGCAGAGAAGAAAACTGATCCCCCCAATCCTCCACTCCCCAAAGCATGGCTATCCAGTCTATGACCCATCCATCTTCTCTCCCCAAAGATAAATACTCATTTTTAGAAAGGGAATATGAAGGAGAGCTCAGACAGAATAGCACAGGGCAAAGAAGATGGGGAAGTGTGAAAGAATTGAGGAATCTGACCCTTGAGAACCACATCCATTAAAGAAATCAAACACAAATTCCTGAGCAGGGGTATAGCTCAGTGTGTGTGCAGGGGAGTGCTTACCTAACATAGGCAAGGCCCCAGGTTTGATCCTCAGCACCAACAGTAAATAAAATAAAAATAAAAACGTGTTCTTATATTCTCTACCTTCCTTAAATCCACACCACTCCTCCTCCTCCACGTCTCCTTCCTCCCTCGAGATTTCACCTGTGTGTTTGTAGGACTAGAAGAAACTTTCACTTGTATGTTTGGAGGAAGAGGGGAAATTTACCTCAGTGTTCTTTTAAAATATTTATTTATTTATTTATTTATTTATTTATTTATTTATTTATTTATTTATTTATTTGCAAGGGGAGTGAGAGAGACAGAGAGAAACGGAAAGAGAGAATGGGTATGTCAGGGCCTCTTGCCACTGTAAAAAAACTCCAGACATATGTGCCACTTGGTACATCTGGGTAATGGGGATTCAATCCAAGATTGTCAGGCTTTGCAAGCAAGTGCCTTTAACTGCTGAGCCATCTCTCCAGCCCCACCTGAGTGTCCTCTGTGGCAGTGGGATAGGGTGGCACTATCGTTACTCACATGTGCTTACTGGAGCCAGCAGAGGGGACTATGGGAGGGCCTGATATCAGAGTGGAACTGTGAGGGAGTCATGCTGCTGTCGCCACCCCCACCCCATCTCTCCAGGAAGATGAGGGGATGAACTTGAGCACAGAGTTGTGTACGTGTCTGGGAATCGAAAGGCTACTGCCTGGAGGAAGGAGCAGAGGAAGGTGAGACAGCCGTGACTCACTCTGAAAGAATTGGATTGTTGGACCTTAAACATTCTCAGGGACTGAAAACGAAGCCTGGCTGACCTCAAATTAGCTAATGGGGAACATTGATTTCCGTTATGCACTGCAGCCAAATGCATTTAGCTTCTCCTTAAATATGGCCGGCAAATAGTTTTCAGTTCTTATAATACAATCCTCTTTTTAATTCGTTTTTCAAATTTCCCAGCTGGCCCTGTTATGGGGTTCCATTCTGTGATGATGTCTTGATTCAGCAAGACACATGATGTTAATTACACTTCTGATATGTATGGACCGTTTCTCTCCCAGAGAAATAAATGGGAAAGTGACAGGCTGTCATTCTCCTAAAACTAATCTATTGACCTGTGTTTATAGCACTACTGTATATATATGCTCTCCTCTCTGGCACTCTGCCCCTAGGCTTACCTGTCTGCCAACCACTCAGCCAAGCTCAATGATGCTATTCATCAAAAGCAGGGAAGCTGTGGGTAACAAGGGTGAGAGGAAGGCATGTTCTTTGTTCCCTCTCCTGGCTGCATGACATCATAATTACAGTTTCATGCAGCCTCTGGGTTCCTTTAATCTGCCTTTAGGTGACAGTACAAAAAGCCAATGATTCCGTCACTTTTTCTTGCTTCAATGTTAAAACACGAAGAGCCTATAAACGGATCATTCTTAGGAAAATAAATAGGTAGCTTTATTATCTAAACTATCTAACCCAGTTGTCATGAGCAGGGTTAGTCTCACAATAGGAAAGTTTCCCATCCTTCTGCTAAGGAGACACCCATAGGAAACACATCTGACCAGTTTGCATAATGCATAGGCCCTGAGTGTTCCTGGCTTCCGACTCCCTTTTTTCTTCCCTCCACCCCCGTCCTAATGAATATCCAATCTGCATCCTTCAACCAGAAGTTTGAATAAGATGCTTCCTGTTTTTCTTATTAAAGATTGACTGTTGTCCTAGGTGAAAGGGATTGTTTGGTAAAAATTTGCCTTTTGGAATTTCTGTTTATTTTGTTTTTAAAATCTTGATCCTGGTTCTGGAAGCAACGTATATATTTCCATTTCAAAGAATGCCTTATATATTCCAATGGATTGATTATATCTGACTCTATATTGTAAGGTTTTTTTTTTTAATCTATCTGCCTCTCCTGTCTCATTGTGAACAGTACAAAGGCAGAGATGAGGCCTTATTCATGTATTTTTCCTGGCACTTAGAATAGCACGCAGATCAGAGCAGAAACCCTGTAAAATGTGCTGGATGAATGCTAATAATTCCACAAAAGAGGAAGTCTTGATCTTCCATTGTTATCCTTAAGGTAGAGAAGGAGACCACAAGATGAAAATTCATTTGTGTCCATTTTTTTTTTTTTTTGGCAAAGCAGTGATTATACAGGCACGTTGTAGCATACTTACTGGGTCCAGGAATTGGTGGTAATTTTTAAAATTTCAACAATGGATTTTTTTTTTTCTACATTTCACTCTGTCTATACATAGTATCTGCTATAGGTTTACTCAGTTTCAGGGGCTCTGGAGCCTGATTGGTCAGTCTGTTGTATGGCTGGAATATCAGTAGCTGAAGATGTCATGTGTAAATGTCATGTTGTGGTCATGCGTTACCTGGATGGATTGTGTGCTTTCTAGAAGAATTAATAGTCAAGGGGTGTTTTTTGTTTATTCTACAGGGAGTCACGAGCAAAGGCATCATTGACAGTATGATGCCTCCTGGGATAATCCAGGAGGAAGTGTCTGGGAGCCTCTTCAGAACTGAGAGAAGACACTCAAGTTTTTTTTGCAACATTATGGAAGGCGTTTTGCATTGACCATCTGGGAGAGAGGATAGAAAAACTGGTTTTCCTTAATGTTTGTTTTTGATGGCTGAAAATTTGCTTTAGTGACATCATTTCACTAATCCTTAAACCAATCCAGGAAATAGGAGATACACCTAACTCCAAAATGCTTCAACAGGTGCCTGTCACCCAAGGGATGGATCCCTCCACAGCCTCCTCTGCCTCAATCACTTGCTCTAACAATAACTCCTGGCTGTGCAAAGCTATGGTAGCTTCTTGCCTCCCTAGAGCTTTATGCACTTGAGCCCTTTGAATACACAGTTCCTTCTTCCAGGAAAACTTCTCCCCATTCCTGCCTCCCTCCTGGGCCCCTGGTCCTACCGAGACAGCTTCCTGAGTCCTGCAGCAGTTTGGATCCCTTTCTTTTTGCCTCCACAGAGAAAGAGTTTATGGCATAAACATTTTGAGAATAATCATAACCTTTCTGGTTAGTTATTTTAGACCTAAAGGAGACTATCTGATCTTAGAGCTGTCTTCTTTGTGGTACTGAATGACCTTCTGCAGAAGTACTTGAGTTGATGCACTCTGAATGTCACAGCCAGATTACACTTTAGGAGGGAAGCGCTTGGCAAATATCCTGCCTTGAAGTCTGAACAGTTTGGTTTTATTAGACTGCTTTAGCCATCCAGAGAAAAGGTAAATCACACACCTCTGCCCTTGATTTCTTTTTCTTTTTTTTTTGGGGGGGGAGGGGTAAGGTCTCTCTCTAGCCCAAGCCAACCTGGAATTCAATATGTAGTCTCAGGGGTGGCCTTGAACTCACAGCAGTCCTCTTACCTCTGCCTCCCCAGTGCTGGGATTAAAGGCGTGCATCACCCCCCACACACACACACACAACTGCATATTTTAACAAAGTTACTAATAGTTTCACCATATTTCAAAATGAATTATTAGAAACAGAAGCTGGCATGACTTATGATTCTATCAGAATCATTCTTGTTTAAATATTACTTAAGATTAAGTACTATGCAGAGAAGCCTTTTTGACTTTAGAAGCTGCCTTATGATGGTAATATTTTAATCGCTTTAGGCATTTATTCTACTTAATAATTTTAGAGCATCGGAGAGTTGATTCTATTCAAGAGAGTAGATTCAGAAGACCACACCATCGTTGACACAGAAATTAACATCTCTGAGCCCAGTTATCTGTATGAAGCAAGGATGTAGCACTGGGAGTTATGGAGAGGGCTACCGGGAAGTTACTTTTGTGTAACTTTCAGGGAGGAATTATTGCTTTTGCATCAGTGTCAGAGGTCTTCATACATCTTAACTATCTCCATTGATCCTGGGTCTTGGTCCATTAGAGCATCTGGTGACAGTAAGATGTGGAACAGAGCTGTTCACTCGTGGCGGCCAGTAAGCAGAGATAGCAGGACTCCAAAAGGGACTGGAACAAGATACAGTCCCTAAGGGCAATCCCCAGTGACCTAACTTCTTAACTAGCTCCCACACCCTACCTTTCACCACCTCCCAATAATGCCATCAAAGAGTTAACCCACCCCACTCGTTAGATCAGAGAACTCATGATCTAACAGATTCTACAAACTCACTCATAGGCACATCCTTCCTCCAATCAAGTTGACAAGCGGAATTTCCCATCAGGACAGGGAGGGGTGTTAAGTGAAATAGTTCAGACAGAGTGTTTAGCCTTAAATGCCTGCTAAGAAAAGCGCTCAGTAAGTGCTACTTCTTCTTATAGATGTTAGCACGTGCCCCTTCCACATCTTGATGAGGGAAGCTAATCAATTCCCGGGTCAGATTGACCTCTAGTGGATACCATGAAGAGTATAGCACTTATGAGACAGTGAATTCATTTATTGCCCCTTCCTATGTTTCTAGGAAGAGAGGTCTGCTCTCATAAGTTCCGAAGCTTGATGGGAGATGTATTGTCACCACAATTTTTGAAGCCCCCCCAGGGGTCCACAGCTCAATGTATCAGACTTGCGTCTACCATTTATCTCCATCATGGTGTCTTTATTTTGTTCCTCATCACGACTTACTTGGATGAAAGTTTCTCCTCCCACAGCCCTGAACTTGTATCCTTGTATCTTCATATCTGTGTGTCTTACCCATAGATACTCAATAACTCAAAGCTTGTTAGGAGGGGCAGTCAGGTGACAAGTATCCTGAGAACAGATGAGAAAACAATGGCTTAATTTTAAATTTTAATTTACTCTTATGTTATGGTTTTGGCGAAAGGTATGGGGTGATCTTGACTAGTTTCTTCACTAAGTAATCTAATCAATCGACAGGGCTGTGGGATCCTTAAAGAGTACCCAGCTCCTATTTTAAGAGACAGCTTCGACCCTGGGTCTGTGTTGTCATTATCTTATTTATGGGTTGTGGGACAGCAAAAATGGATCTTTGAGTGGTACTGTTTGGTTTTGAGTGATCAGAGCCATGGTAGACAAGTTTCTAAAGACACTTCTACAAATACAAGAGGAAAAGCCTTACCAGATGCAGAGGTTTTATCATCTTCTACCTTTTCGTCAAGAATGCAGACACAGAAAAAGGCAAATAAAAGTCACTTTTAGCCAGACTTGGTGGCACACACCTTTAAACCCAGACTCGGGAAGCAGAGGTAGGTAGGATGGCTTTGAGTTCAAGGCAGCCTGTGACTTCATAGCCTGGGCTATAGTGAGACCCTACCTTGAAAAACCAAAAAAAAATTTTTTTTCACTCTTTTGTTTTGGTGGGAGAAGGAGGAGGAAGAGGAGCTGGAGCTCTCAGCATGGGTAAGACCTTAAGTTCAGTCCCCAGCACCCATCTTGACTTTATTTAAGGAATTAATTTACTTATTATTATTATTATTATTATTATTATTATTTGTCAGTTGTCTTGCAAAAATATCTCTGGCTCCTGAGTGAAAACCATTTGAAGCCCTTCTCTGGCTCTAGCATTAAGCATCCACTCACGTGCCACCATCTCTGTCTCTCAGTATTTAACATGACATACATGAGCCCCACTCCTCTGAGACTGACGAATTCTGATTGTCATTTCTCTTTGGTCATTTTGTGAAAGAAACTTCTTGATCTGACAGCCATCTGAATTCCACAATCCCAGCTCCCATTTCTCATGGCAATTGAGGAGATTGTGCTACTCAGGGTGAGACTTCGGCGTGTTTAAAACTCGGTTGTTTGATTTCCTATACCTGTAGGAAAATGGGGGGAGGGGCTCAACAGCTTATAATACCCCAGGACAAAGAGACCCTGATTCTTAAAAATTCCATTCTGCTAAGGCTATTAAAATCTATCCCATAGAAGTCTGTGACCATGATCTATTCAAATTGTTTACTGTGAGTATTATGATTTATAATTTGATGGCTATTTCCTGTGCCAAACTCTCAATCTCTTCATCCTGGAAACCATTGTAATCAAGTTTATAGGAGAAAAGAGAACCTTGAACTCAGTGTACTTGGAAGTTCCTGCCAACAGCTCAGCGTTAGTAACCGCCTGCCCCAGCTGGAATGGGTGGAAGGAGACAGGAGCACTGAGAAACTCTCTGGGCTTCTACCCTTCTTCCTTCCCTCAGCCTCCTTTTAAGCTGGGCCAGTGGAAGAATATTTTGATTACAGCAAATTTGGAAGGAGAACATTTAGCTTGACAAATATATGAAATATGCAAACCATTTGTCCCTCGCCTATAGTAGAATTGGTATGTATACGTGCTTATCTGAGTCATTGCATTATGGTAAGTTAAGGGAATTTGTATGTTTAATTCCAAGATTTGAGCTGACTCACCAGTAAATCACTTCTTAGGAGTCATTTTATCTACAATGTCTGCTTGGTCTGCTGGTGGTATTATGAATGGAGTTTTCACAGTTAGCCAGTAGTCAAATAAGGATGAAAAGATGGATGTGTCTTGGGGTTGGTACGATGCTTAACAGAAGTTATCTGTTGGATTTGGGAAAGTGCCTGGGATACAAACGGTTCTCAGAGCATTGTAGGTAATATTACTTATGCCAAACACAAACGAGCTTGGATCGATGTTAGGTATATTTAGTAGCTTGGTTCTCAGAAATCTGTTTTTCTCTGTCCTCATCCATTCCTCTTTAGCCCCTGCGTTTAAGAAAATAATTTGGCTTAAATATCGGATCTCTGTCACCAAGACCTAAACTCAAGATTTCTATTGTGTGAAAGTTATTTTCCATGGGCTATTTTTACTTTTTTAAAAATCATGTGTTTTCAAGCTTGTAAGGGTACCTATCAAAACTTAAAGGAGTACTAGGACCCAAGCAAGGGTTGTGAAAAGGCACACTTTTTGGTAAAATGGGCATGTGGAAAAAAAAGGGACATTGGGAAAATGCCTAGAATGTCTGCCCTGGAAGACTTCTGGAAACTGGAGACCCATTTCCTGAACAATGTCTACTGGAAGCAGGAAGGCTCTCCACTCCACCTGGGATGGGTTCCCAGACTTGCCTTTCTTCCCTTCATCCTGCTGGGCTGGGGAGCAGGGGCCCCAGATTTCAGCCCAAGCACCAGCCCCGCCCAGACCTGGACTCATTCCCTCACAGATGTCTTTCACCACTGTCCTTGCCAACAGCTGGAATGTGGGTTATCTCTACCAAACAGAGAGCAGATGTCAGCTACAAACAAAAACTTACAGGTAGGCTTTTATGTTTCAATACCAATAAATATTGCTTAATAACCGTGTACATGTTCCACAGAGGGAGGAATGTCAAGGCTGGAAGTTAGTCACATTGAGAGAGGATTCTTTTTAAATCCGATTTTTTTTTTTTTTTTTTGGTTTTTCGAGGTAGGGTCTCACTCTAGTCCAGACTGAAAAATCTGATTTTAAATCAACTAATTTTACATATAAATAAAATTTCAAATTTCAGAAAAGTATTTGGAAGCTTTTCATTGCCAGAAAATACAAAGCTAAGTACATTTTCTCATATAGGTGTATTGCCAAGCACAAGACCACACTCCCAAACCAGGACCCACAAGTAACCCAGTGACCAGTCCTGCCTCAGCCCGTCACAAATGCAAAATCTCCATCTCCTACAAATAAAAAGGCTACACTAATTCAAAATGATTTCACTTCTAGTAAATGAGTCTAAACAGATGGAGCTCATTACAAAAGACACTTTACTAATTATAAAAGATACTTTGTGGGCTACAAAGTACAAGTGCTTAAAAAAAAGTGACCTCTGTCAACCAGCTGAGGGAAAGCTGGACAAAGAGAGAGGTCATCACTGGTGGTGAACAGCAGTGGACCTTGCAGCCTTAAGACTGGTCAGCCAAGGCCAAATGTGCCAATTGGGACAATAGTGAACGTCTATTGTGGGGGAAGCCAACTGCTCTCTAATTGGACTGGAGGCCTGCTCACGGGAGGGAATACATGCCTGGTACTGAAGACCTAGTTAAAAGCCTATGGTAGGGAGGTCATGAGCCCTAGGGGAGTAAGGCCTGCTGGTGTCTGGCTAAATACATATATTAGGCCAACCAAAGTGCCTTATAAGCACATTTTTTTATAATGATGATGATACCCATATACTAATGCTTCTCTCACTCTTGTCTAGAGAAGCGTCTTTTTACAGATGGCGGTGACCACTGGGATAATGCAAAAGACACCACAGTGCTGAGAAGAAGTGACCGTGGAGTGTTCAGCACTGGGACATCTCTGTCACACTTCCCGAGGCTCAGGGTCTATTGAGGAAGAGGTGGTGGAAAGATTGTAAGAGCCAAAGGAAGGGGAGGACTGCTTACAACGCAAACTTCCAGACACAAAATGGCCTTGATATTCATGACTTCACAGTGTCTGATAATACCTGCAAATAATGGGAGGGAAAGATGATGACACCGAAATAAACAGAGACTAATTGAGAGGGGAAAGAGATATGAGGGAGGGTGAGGAGGGAGTCATAATGGATTATGGTCTATAATTATGGAAGCTATCAATAAAAAGTTTAATTTTTAAAAAAGAGAAAAAAAAGTGGCCTAAACTGGGTGCCAGCACTTTGGAGGCTGAGCTAGGAGGACCACTGGGAGTTTGAGATAACCTGGGCTACAGAATGAGTTCTAGCTCAGCCTGCGCTGGAGTGAGACCCTACTACAAAACCAAAGTGGACCTAAACCTAAAATATAAATTATAATTAATTTTACTTGTCTTCTAAGAATTTAAAATTTTGTTCTAGAAATAGATGGCACAAAACTCTTCTTTAAATTCCAAATATTTTGAAACTTTAAGGCAGACTTTTAAATGAGTGTAGGCCTTTGGGATCATCATATTTTTGGCTTCTATGACAGACCAAGGCCAGCCCAGTGGTTGACGGGACAGGACTTGTCATCTTTGCTGGCTGTCCTAGGTCACTTTTCTCCTTCTTCCGTGTCCATGGCTTTATCTTTCTCTCCTTGACTGTGGAAACAGGCCTCTTCAATGGCTACTTCAAATCAGGCTGAAACTTTTGTCCCAGAAGAACTGTGCTTCAAGGTCTGCAGGTTGTTGGCTTTCATCCCTTATTCTATCTCCCCACATCTTGGAAAGGTTCTTTCCAGGGCTCCTTTCACAGATTTGGTTTTTGAGGGGTGTGGGGAGACATTTTCTCCCGAAACTGCCTGCTGTCCTCCAGAAGCTGGATCTGAGCCTCTTCAGCTTCCTTCGTGACACCACTGTCTTGAAGCATTGATTGAGCCCACTTGGATATGGGGACATGGATTTTGGAAAACGTGCTCCCAGAATCCAAGTGCTCACCAGGGCCACTCTGGAGCTCATGGGTCACTGACAAAGCCGAAGTCCCAGTGTAGGACTCTGCCACTCACTCACAGTGGACAGTCCTCCCAAGGTTCCCTGCGTGGTGATCAATATGACTATGTTCTGTCCTGGGAGCCGGGCCTCAGGGTGAGTGAGTGCCTCGTCCTGCTGGAGCAGTTCTGAGCAGATCAGCCTTCTTGCCTGTCAAGAATTCTGGGGGTTTGTGGAGACCCACCCACTCAAAGTGCAGAACTGGTCTGGGAACCCCATGCTGCACACTGAGCCTCCTGAGTGAGGACCAGGC
This sequence comes from Zapus hudsonius, assembly GCA_004024765.1. Lineage (NCBI taxonomy): Eukaryota > Metazoa > Chordata > Mammalia > Rodentia > Dipodidae > Zapus > Zapus hudsonius. The sequence continues at coordinate 18,363 of PVHP010016280.1, read as the reverse complement.
CATTCCCCTCCTGGTTCTTTCCTGTGGCTCCTGATCAGAAGGAAGTCAGCACTTTTTTTGTTGTTGTTTGGTTGATTTTTTTGGTTTTGTTTTTCGAGGTAGGGTCTCTCTCTAGCCCAGGCTGACCTGGAATTCTCAGGGTGGCCTTGAACTCATGATGATCCTCCTCTCTCTGCCTCCCGAGTGCCAGTGTGCCACCACGCCCAGATTGAAGCTAGCACTTTCTTCATGACTATTCTGGCTCACATAGTACCTCCATTTCTCAGCTACTGTCACCAATTCAGTTCGCCTCTGGGTGTCTCTTTGCTGTTGCCAGTTTAGGACTAAATGGATTCTAGACAATTGCAGCTGCAATGTCACAGAAGGCCTTGGAGCCATGCAGCAGCTGTATGGTGTGGTGTGTGAGGCTGCAGGACAGACGCAGGTGCAGGGGGCTGGGGCTGGAGCTGAGCCTCGTGCTTGCTGGTAGTCTATGGTTTCAGGTCTGTTGCAGCTGGAACTTTTGGCTTCCAGGGAAACCACCTTTGTACAGTGAAGAACCCGGTGCAGGCATGAGGTGTGGCAGAAATTGCTTTTGGTGCGGTTAAGGTCTGGCCAGAAGCAAAAGGACTGATGTCTCTAGGGAGCTGGAAATTTTCCCAGGACTTGCCATCAACTAACTCTGTTTCCTTCTTCCACAAAGCTTCTGACCCTGGCCCGGGCCAAGGAAGGCTGTCTTCTGCACACACCCAGTGCATGCTGGTACAGCTGGCCATATTGTACTGGCATTGTCTTCATAAAATCACTAGCTGTTTGAAGGCCAGAGCATATGAGTAACCCTGAAGTGGAAGACAGCACACAGGGTTTCAGTAGGATCGCTAATTGCTTCCTGGTCCTGCAATGATTTAAGTACTAAGGAGAGAGAGAGAGAGAGAGAGAGAGAGAGAGAGAGAGAGAGAGAGAGAGAGAGAGAGAGAGAGAGAGAGAGAGAGAGAGAGAAACTCTCACCAGGTAGGATATTTAAGAGGTTATTAGGACTCTGACCTCATGGATGGATGAATCAATCCAAGCCACTAAGGGATTCATGAGTCATTTCCAGAGTAGGTTTGAAATACAAGCCACTAGGGCTCTCCTGATGCCTGTTTTTATCGTGTGAAGTCTGAGCAGCCTTGGGCTTTTGCCAGTAAGAAAGCAACCACCAGATGCAGGTTGCTGACCTCCAGCCAGCATGAAAATCAAAATTAAGTCTCTTTTCCTTATAACTTACCCACCTCTGGTATTGTGTTATTAACAGAAAATGGTCTAAGCCCATCCTTATTGAATAAGGTCAAGCGTCCTTATAATTTCTTTCATGGTAAATACTCTGATAATTTGTCTTTATTATAGTCTGTGTTTAAAACATTGCCTGGTATTAAGCAGGTGATTTACAATTGATTAAATTATTAAAATAAAAATTAAATTAGGTAACATTTACTCTGATATCTGATAAAAACTACATAGTAAATTCAAGTTAACTATGATTTTGGTGGTATATAATTTCATAATTATGAAGTACATTCTTGCCACACAGAGCATTTCTTAGTACCTACAATACTATTTTTGGTGGAAAAAGTCAATCATCTACACTGTGTGTGTGTGTGTGTGTGTGTGTGTGTGTGTGTGTGTGTGTGTGTGTGTTGGTTTTCTTGAGAGAGGGTCTTGCTAGGCTTGCTTCAGCCTTCTACATCTGCCTTGGAAGTTCTGGATCAAGTTCTAGGTCAAACCACCATGCTTAACCTAGACCATATTTGTTAAAGTAATAAAACCTAAATATGTAAGAGAATTTCTTGTTTTCAAACTCTCCCAAATATGCTATTAATTATCTTGTCACAAAATAGATTAATTTTGGTTTTTAAGAATTAAATTTTAATAATAATTGGATATTGTAGATAAGATCTTGTCTGGCTTCATTATCCAGAGATCATGGTATCAATACATCATTTTTGTTTCAGCCTCTTTCTATGCAAGTCTTTTTGGAAAACATGGTTGTAATTCATTTAACAAATATTTTCAAAATGTTTTTGATGTGCCAGTGTTATGCTCATAATATTTATAGCATGATTAAATCTAACTCTGTATCTAGATTTTTTTTAAATATAGCAGTAAACATTTGCCCAGGTTATTCAAATGTCTCTGTATATGCTATCATGCTCATTTGAAACTAACCCTCCCCTGGTTCAGTATTCTGGGTCTTTCCATGAAATACTCTAGTGCTACTGTAATGATTTGATATTTAGGATGCTTTGTTTGGGAAAAACTCCCAGTTTTAGATTTATTGGGAGGAAAGCTATGTACCTATTAAGGCATTTTTTAAACACATTTACTTGCTTTCTAAAATAAGTACAAATTAACTGAATTGAGAGGTCGTTAATATAAAGTATAAAAATGAAACAAGTTTCTACCCAAGAAATATAGAAAATTTAGTTAAAGCATGTCTCAAAATTAAGGCTTATTTGGCAAAATAGAAAGAGGTGGTGGTCTACAACCCTACTTGGTTTGTCAAATACTTGAAAATCATCTGGGGTTGCCGGCTAGTCTGGAGGTCATGACCAGTCGAAGTGGGAGAGGAAGGGCCTGGCTGAGGCGCCTTGCCTCTAATCCGGCGTCTCCTAAAAGCAATGAACCTTGCTAATTTAAGCAAGACGTCTCTTCAGGATGCCTAGAAACACCCAACACCGAGACGCAATGAGGACTAACAGAGCAGACTGTACACACACAGGGGTTTCATGTAACAAGGAAAATGAAGCTCACTTTAAAGGCCTAGAATTCCTTTCATGCTAAATATACTTTTTTAAAAAAAATAGGCTGGAGAGATGGCTCAGAGGTTGAGGCACTTGCCTCCAGTGCCTAAGGCCCTGTGTTCAATTCCCCAGAACCCATGTAAGCCAGACCCACAAGGTGGTGGCCCTGGTGCTCTCTCTCTCTCTCTCTCTCTCTCTCTCTCTCTCTCTCTCTCTCTCTCTCTCCATCTCTCTGCTAGAAAATGAATAAATAAAATATAAAAAAATTATTTCTAGATAATAGCAACTCCAAGCTGAAGGAAAGAGTGTAATATAATCTTGTATTGTCTCAAAGGAAATTAACCAGGTAATTGACTCCTGCTTGTCCATGACATTACAGGAATCCTTTGAGTTGACTATAAGGGAGGAATGATTTCTGAGAGTGATTTTAGCCAATTGAGACAGACTACTGAGAAAGACGCAGACATTGCTGCTTGTTTCTGCTCATTCCTTCTGTCCTTTCTGCTTGATACATGACACACACACATTTAGGAAGTGTAGGTGATATTAGCGATATGTCAGGATTTTCTACTACAAGTAACAACTGAGTCTAAAGCTTAAAATTTGTGAGTTACTGAAGAATTATTGGCCTATGTGCCTGATTAGCTTGTAGAGCCATTTCCCAAGCCAGGCTCATACAGGCTGCGTATCCAGCTGACTCTCATACATTCAAAGATATACGACCCCTTCGCTGACTGCTTATGGTGCGATACACACGCGCACATGATTTCAGGAACCATGTGACACAGGTAATTGTACTTTATTTTATAACCAGACTACCTGATCCTGCATTGAAGGTATAGGAGAAAGCCAGGAATTAGGTCCTGAGGGCGTAGGGATAGAAATTCTTATTGTCGGGCTGAAGAGATGGCTTAGCGGTTAAGGCGTTTGCCTGCAATGCAGAAGGACCTGAGTTTGATTCCCCAGTGCCCATGTAAAGCCAGATGCACAAGAGGGCACATGTGTCTGGAGTTCATTTGCAGTGGCTGGAAGCCCTGGTGTGCCCATTCTCTCTGTCTTTCTTTGTCTGCCTCTCTCTCTCTTCCCCCCTCTCTCTTTCTCTCTCTCAAATAAACAAAATATTTTTTTAAAAAATTTTTAAGTTCTTGTCCTCTCTCTCTTTAAAAATACTTTCTCTTTCTCTCTTCCTTTCTTTCTTTATTTGCAAGAAGAGAGAGAGACAGAGAAGAGAGACAGACACACAGAGACTGCAAAGGAACTCTAGATGCATACACCACTTTGTGCATCTGGCTTTAAATGGGAACTGGGGAATTGAACTTGGGTCCTTAGACTCTGCAGGTAAGTGCCTTAACCACTGAGAAATCTCTCCAGACCTTGTTCTTTTCTTTCTCCTTTTAAAAACTTTTTTTTAAAAATTGGCTATTTTACAAAGAAATAGGTTGCATTGTGACATTTTCATGTACATTTCTGAATCTACTAATGTGCCCCGTTCATTTTATAAGAGCTGAAATACTCACTGTACATTCATCACAAGTGTAGGAGCTCAGAAGTGCATCAGTGATGAAGCATATTTATGCAGATGAGGATGGTTCGTTTCAAATAACAAGATGAAGATACACTTTATAAAAATAAAAGCCCAGCTGGGCATGGTGGCGCACACCTTTAATCCCAGCACTTGGAAGGGAGAGGTAGGAGGATCACCATGAGTTCAAGGCCACCGTGAGGTTACATAATGAATTCCAGGTCAGCCTGGGCTGCTAGAGTGAGACCCTATCTGGAAAATCCCCCCCCAAAAAAAAATCTTTTAAAAAACACAAAAGCCCATTATCACTAACTGTAAGCATAAGACCCTTCTTTCCTTTTTCTAACTGTGTGTGTGAGTGTGTGTGTGTCCCTGTGTGAGTGTGTGTGTGTGAGTGTGTGTGTGTGTATGTGTGTGTATGTGTGTGTTCCTGTGTGAGTGTATTGTGTGTGTGTGTGTGTGTGTGTGTGTGTGTGAGAGAGAGAGAGAGAGAGAGAGAGAGAGAGAGAGAGAGAGAGAGTACAGGGACACTCATGCTACATGTAGAGCTCAGGACAACCCTGAGCAGTGATAGGAGAGTTTTCCCTTGTTTGAGGCAGGGTTTCTGATGTTCACTGCTGTGAATGTGAGGGTGGCTGGCTCACAAGCTTCCAGGAATCTCCTGTCTCTGCCTCCCATCGTGTTATAGGAGAGCTGGAATTACAGATGCTGGCTACTGCATTCAGCTTTACATGGGTGATGGTTTTGTTGTCAACTACCTGCTTAGTAATCCATAATAATCTTGGTTGGGTCTCTGAGGTTGCTTACAGGAAGAATTAACTTTTCTCTCTGTGTTTGGATCCGTGTAAGGGGCCCAGCCTCTTTCACCATAATGGATCTGTAACTTCAATCAACCCCTTCCTCCCATAACTGTGCCTGGTTCAGAGGTTCATGCCAGTGGTGTGTGGCTGACTCCAACAACATGGGTCCTGGGAGTTCACACTCAGGTCTTCATGCTTGAGTGGCAAGTACTTTACCCACTGAACCATTTCTTATCACTTTCTCTCCCTCCTTCAACAGCTATCTAGGAAGGGACAAAGCTATGAAGACCTATGAGATGAATTTCTTTGATCTGGAGGCGATTACACAGCACAGCCTTTAGCAAATCAAATCATAAAACCAAATGTCACAATCCGCCTGGGCTGGATAACAAAATGTCACAGACTGGGTGGCTTAAAAACTCATAGTTTGGAGGTTGAGGTTCCAAGATCAAGGTCCTGGCAGACTTGTATCTGGTGAAACTGTCTTCTTGCTATAAACTCACCTAGTGGAAGGGACAAGCAGGCCTCTGTGATAAGAGCCCTAATCCCATTGATGTGGGCAAAGCCTTTATAAATAGCCATCTCCCAACATATCACCTTGGGGGTTATACCTCCATATGTGAATTTTGAGGGGATATCACACTCATACCATAGTATGAACCTATTCCTTGGTTGAATGCTGGAACTAGAAATCACTTAGGAATACCAATATATAGGCTTCCTGCTTAGGGAAACCACTACTTTGTTATGTGGATATTAACCTTGGTTAATAGACTGTGAAAAGGGCTTGAATATGGGATGTAGAAAAACTTCAGGCTGGAGAAATTGCTCAGCAGTTACAGCACTTGCCTGCAAAGCCTAACCTGGGTTCAATTCCCCAGTACCCATGTAGGTCAGATGCACAAAGTGACCCATGCATCTGGAGTTCATTTACAGTGGCAGGAGGCCCTGGTGTACCCGTACTTTCTTTCTCTCTTTGTCTGTATCTCTCTGCTTACAATTAAATAAATAAATAACCTAACCTTCCAGGGCATCAGAAGAGAAGCCATTGAAGATGACTCAGGATAAATGATGGACAGGTGACCACTTTTTCTTCCAAATGAAGCCAAGGTTTTGCCAAACAAGATTACAAGATTACAAACAAGATTTTCCCTTCTTTGAAAGGGCAGTCTGACCCAATGAGAGCTATTCCCTTCCCTCAGAGACTCTGTCCTGATCTGTCAGTGTCTTCTGTTGTCTTCAGAAGGCTTTCTCCTTCTATTACACTCTGATTAAAATGTGGACATATCCACCACATTAGCTCTCTGCAGTATGGCCAAGACAAGACCACTATATCTCTGTAAGGCATTTCTGAATTCAATGGCTGCTTGTTCAACCTCTCCCTCTACCCCCAGCAGTAAACATGGTGGGCATTGTTCACTAAGGTCACCTGTCAACAACACAGGACCTGTGCTGCATGATAAACCCACAGACACAAAGATAAAAGCAATTTCTTTTAAAATTCACTTTATGCTGTTCTGGAAATTGAGCATGCTCATTAGAATAAAGTGAAGGTAAATTTCCAGATTTTAGAGATAGGAGACATTCTGAACACACATTTGGTTCTTTTCCTTGCCCAGTTTCTCAATGAAATGGCAAAACGATGTAAAAATTCTGCAATTACTGAAGACTGGGTAAGAAATGCATTTTGTCAAGATTCTCAATGAGTCTCTTGGAAGTCTGCACATCTTACAGAGGCACGTACAGTGTTTTAGGGTTCCTCATGTGTCGTTGAAGATGGCTACTCATGGTGTCTTTCTCCTGGCAAATGAACTCCAAATGCATGTGTCATTTTGTGCATCTGGCTTTACATGGGTACTTGGAAGTTGAACCCAGGTCACTGGGATTTGCAGGCAAGCACCTTAACTACTGAGCTATCTCTCCAGCATGGATCTTTTGAAATTTGGCTGGTTCACTGGCTCTTATGATTGGTCCCCATGATTTCACCCTGTTTGTACACACCTTATTTACACTCACCAATCTGGGTCCCTGGGGTACAGCTCCTTAGCACAGATCCAGGATAGACTCTCCAGTCTCCAAAGAAAGAAGGCTTGAATTGAAGAAGGAAGACCTACTCTGCCTCAGGTGCACCCCTTCCTCCAGTCACCATGCCACCCAACGCTGCTTTCCTGGAGCTTCCAGAACCAGAACCTCAGAACTGCTTGGGCTGCTGGACCCCAGGCCCCTGGAGCTGCCTCTGAGAGTCCTGCCAGCCAGTGCTGTGTGCACTGAACTTGCTGGGCTGGAACTGCTTCTTCTTGGGACCGAGCCCTGGATGCCTGCGCCTTCCTGCCTCAGAGAGAGAACCAATGGACGCACCACCCCAGTAGCCTCTGACTTCTGATCCTATGGGGCCTGCTACAGCTCTGGTCATCAGTGCCCCTGACTGGTGTCCTGAAGCCAGTCAAGGATCAAGAGCCGTCAAGTTTCAGGTCCTCTTGGTCAACAAACTTGCTGCCACCAAGTCAGCTTTGGAACCACCTTTGCCCTCTGGGGTGGCAAACCTACAGCCACAGGAGTCCAGCTTTCATTCAAGTTGTTATATCCCAAGTGAATAAATCTTCGTTTGCTCAGCCTTTGCTGTCTGTCTATTCGATTCGTCAGATGGATTTTCCACAATGACCCGGAGAGGATAACAGCCCGTTTTGTGAGTTCTCATCAAACACTGTGTGTGAGCTGAAACTTCTGCAGTTTGAAGCGAGACAGCAAAAACTAGCGTGGATTTATTTTCCTTTCACAACTTCATGATGGAAGATTTGTTCTTATTATAGATCAGAGCAACCTCAGCATATGGTTTTTATTGCCTTTCTAGGACTCTGCAGTTTCAAAAAGCTCTTCATGAATTCTCCTAGCATATCAGAGCTACCAGTATCGATGCTCAAGCTGAAGAAGGATTCCTTGAACACCAGCACTGGTTAGCTAAGATCACTGCTAAGTCATGGTGGGTGTGTATGGTGTGGATACACGGGACAGAGGTATGATTCACTTCCCAGCTGGTACAGAATGGATTTGTGGGAGATTTCATCACACTCCTCAGCAATGCAGAGTTCATAACGTACACATTATGCTTGGAATTTTTCCATCTGATATATCTTTCAGAACAGGCTTGACAGCAATCAAAGCCACAGATAGCAAAACCATGGCAAAGGAGAGGCTATTGTACCTAGGACAAGAGACTGGAAACCAGAATGGCGTCACAGACAATGGGGAGATCTACAGCATGCCCTGACCCATGCCAGAAGCAAGGTGCCCAGGCAGAAGATTAACCAAACCTACCCTTCTGGGGAAGAGAGAGAGAAAGACAATTTGTAATATTCAATTGCTCAAGTTTAAATCCCGACTTGATCCTACTTAAATCCAAAAGGGAGAGAGATACAGAGCTGAAATGGAGGCTGATGAGCTAAATTAGTTTCCATTATAGACGAGGAGATGAAGCTACATACTTAAACACCCAAACGGTGCCTTTTAACCCTACCTTATCTAAACCATGTTCTTAAGCCCATCTCCTCTGCCTGTGTGGTCCCTTTCTCTCTCACGGTGTCTGTCTCTGTCACTAGCTACTCTGGATTAGTCACGCTCTTGTGCATGAATCTGCTCAATAAAATAATCTCCTTGATTATTCAAGTCCCTTAACGACCTTTAAACGGCCTATAAATTTCTTCTCTCTCTTATCTAAAGTGACGCTGTACATATCCAGCTTATTTACTTTACTTTTTTTTTCTTTGTTGAAGGCTTCAAATTTTATTTTATGTACAAAGAACTAGCTTGATCTTTCACTGGAGGAAGGTCGCTTAGTCCAATTTAAGGAAGCTGATGTCTTTTCAATTTCTTTTCGTGTTTCAAGTCCTTATCATTCGTTTTGACTATTTTATTCTGGTGGAAATGAGTTGATGAAGTATAATCTTCACACATACACACATATACACCTCTCTTCTCCCTCTTTTTCCATCATTCAATCCCCTTCTTATCCACATTTCTCTCTGATCCTTGTCTATACTGTCCCCTTGTCTCTTGGGTTTCAGCTGTCTACACTCTATCACTTTCCACAGACCTGGTTAATTGGCTGCAGACACCAAAATCATCCTTTTGAATTTACTCACTGAACTTGTGGGTCTGATTGAATTGTTCCTCTTTATTTTTAAAGATAAAAGAACAATTTAGTATAGTAAAGCCTTGACGGTGGTCTGGGTACTCTGTGGCAACTCTGAGGAGCTGATGGGGGAGCTCTTTCTGTAGAGTGAGAAAAAAACCAAATCCTCTCCCACCTCCCCTCCCCAAGCAATCATGCTATCTGCATAGAAACAGACAGAAACAGTCTGATTTCTGTTGTATATATTTGCATAAATTAGACTCACTTTTCTCTTCTGTTTAATTTTCTCAAAGGAAGGCAATTTAGCCTTTGGGGAGATTGGAGTCAGAAGGCTGAGCTTTGGTGACATGAGGGGTGACGGGCTGTAAAGAACCCTGATAATGATGGTGCCCCAGAGAAAGCAACCCTGGTTTGCTCAGCAGAATCTCACTTTTGCAAAGACCACAGATACTTGAGGCTGCTGAGAGCTCTGTGGACTGAACACCCCTGCTCTCTGAGCTTAGATATAATGCTTTTCTGTTTGCCTTTCCTGGTTTTTAAGTCCAATTCACAGCCAACCAGAACCAGTACTTGCTGCCTGAAATGACTTCAAATGTTTCCTTGAAATTCTGCTAGTGATGCTTATGCTCCCCATGCTCTGTGTGACTCATCAGACGTGAGCACATGGGGCTTGGAGATCAACCCCTAAAGGAAATTTTTCTTTTCAATACGAATACTTATATATGTCCATCTCTGAGTATTGTGAAGTGAGACATTCTCTCCAGGTCCTTTGGTGGTTTATGCAAATATCCTGAAACCTCACATTGTAGTGTTTACTTTTTGATAATGAGATCAAGAACCTGTTTAAGAAAAGGGAAGTGAAGGAAGGATTTAAATTGTGTGTGTTCCAAATGGTCTGCAGAACTCTTATTTGCCTTGGTTTTTTTGTTTGTTTTGTTTCGTTATAAGAAGTCAATGATAACTTAAGTATCACCGTGTAATCAACCACCCCAAATTTTAGCCATCTAAGCAACAGATTGTAGTATTCCTCAGGAGACCACAGGTCGGTTGGGTAGCTCTACTGATCTGGACTGAGCCTGCTGGTGAATCTGTGGTCAAGGCTAAAGGTGGCCGAGGGCTAGATCAGCTCAAATGGCTTCAGAAGAATGTATGGCTGTCAGCTGGAGCAAAGAAGCAATGGAGGTTCTTGCTTCTCTTTGTCAGGCTGACTAGCCCAGGCTTGTCTTTACTGTGGCTGAACAGGATTCCAATCAAGAGAGCCATAATGTGGCGAAGCCTCGGGACTGGCTCAACCCACCTCCACTTCATTCCGCTGAGTACTGCAAATCGCAGAGCTGCTGCAGACTCAGGGAATGGCAAAGCAGACTGTACCTCTTGGTGGGTGTGGGGAATAAAGTCACCTTGTCGAATGACAGCCCTGGATACCAAGAAGGAAGAAGAAGGCTGGAGAGATGGCTCAGCAGTTAAGGCACTTGCCTCCAGTGCCTATGGCCCTGGGTTCAATTCCCCAGGACCCACCCACATAAGCCAGACCCACATGGTGGTGGCCCTGGTGCATTCTCTCTCTCTCTCTCTCTCTCTCTCTCTCTCTCTCTCTCTCTCTGTGTGTGTGTGCTTGAAAATGAATAAATAAAATATAAAAAAAGAAGGAAGAAGAGATGAAGGAAAATGTTTCAACCGGTATGCTGTAGAAAAAGTTCTAACAACTTACTCGAAAGCCCTTTGAAAATAGACTTAACCCATCACTGTTCAAAGGATAGGGTTGAGCGTTGCTGAGATACATACACTGTTGTATGAACTTAAAAATTCTTCACAATATTTTGGGAGAATAATGGATAATTCTGCCCATTCTAACAGTGAGGTCTAAGGAAGCTCTGGAGGTTCTCCAGTAGTCTTTCTGGGCCTGGGATAAGTTACAGATGACGAAGAAGAGGAGGAGTTGGGATAAAAGTTTCTTGAACAGATCTGGATCATAGCTCCGTGAATCCAGAGCTGTCTTTTCCTGCTTGGTACACCGGGCTTCCATTGACGACTAAAAGGAAGCTTTTGCACACTTCCTTTTAAATGTCTGGAACCCAGCAACTCAAAAATAACCCAATTAAAATATGAACTATGAGAAGTGGACCTAGATGGCATTTCTTAAAAACAGCAAATGGCTAGCACAAACGAGAAAAGGCTTATTATCCGGGAGCCCCGATCAGAAACAGTATGAAACACAACTGATACCCATTCAAACAGCTAATGTTTTGGTTTTTAAAAACCCAGAGGTTGGAGAGATGCAGTTAAGGAGCTTGCCTGCAAAAACCTAATGACCCAAGTTCAATTCCCCAGTGCCCACGTAAAACCAGATGCACAAAGTGGTACATGCATCTGGAGTTCCTTTACAGTGGCTGGAGGCCCTGGCACACTGATTCTGTCTCTCTCTGTTTGCTAATATATATATATATATATATATATATATATATATATATATATGTATATATATAAAATCAGAAAATAACAGGTGTTGGTGAGGATGTAGAATAGTCAGGACCCTTATATATTATTGGTGGGAATGTGATGATGCCTAGAAAAAATTGAATTGGAACCCAAACATGATTCACACGTTCTAGAGTAGCTGAAAGCAGGAATGCAGGTGTGAACCAGCTGTGCTGCAAGGGGCTGTGTTGCGGTCAGCTTTCTGTGGTTGCTGCGCAGAAAAAACCCAAACAAAAGCGGCTTGTGGAGGAATGGGTTTATTTGGCTTATGGACTCGAGGGGAGACTCCATCCTGGCAGGGAAAATGATGGCATGAGCAGAAGGGTGGACATCACCTCCACCACAGCACTGCAAACAGCTGCCAGAAAGTGTGCCAAACACTGGCAAGGGGAAGCTGGTTTATAACCCCAAAAGCCCGCCCCCAACAACACAGCTCTAACGAGGTTCTAATTCCTGAACTGCCATCAGCTGAGGATCGATTACCCAGAACACATTCATTTGTTTGTGGGGGACACTTGGATCAACCATGACAGGCTGCGACCATGGGCCAAGCCTTGCCCTCTCTCAAGTGGTTGCTTCTGCCAGGGATTTTGTCCCAGCAATAGAAAGGTGGGTAATACAGACAATTAGTACCGAGAAGTGAGGTCATTGCTAGAATAAACTGTCAATGTGATTCCTAGCCCTCAAAACTAGTTTGTGAGAGGAAGGAGGAAGAGTGAGGGAGCTTCGGGCTAGAGGACCCTAGAGTGCCTTACGTAAAGTCTAGTGGGCCATTCTGTGGACTTCAGATAACCAGAATGCTGAGAGCAATGCACGGCGAAGACCGTGCACATGAAGTTTCAGGTTTGAGGACAGGATTCCACTGGGAAGTGGGCTAGAGGCTGTTCTTGTAACATTCTATGTCTTGAAACTTTGAGTGACGTTGAACTCAAAAGTAAGGGATTGATCTATTTGGTGGATAAAATTTCAAGGTAGCTCAGCATTTAGATCGTGGCATGGATACTGCTAATTGCTTTTAGCCAGATTGACAGCAAGAAGAAATCAAACAGCAGAGCTGAGAGTTGTGAATGGCAGTTTGTCAGCTGAGGCTTATTTAAAGCTGTGGACAGGGCAGGTGTACACAAAGTGACTGTAATTATTTAAGAGATTAGTGTCGCTGAAAGGAAACCTTGTACTTTTCACTGAGACAATAGAAAGGTGACTTGAAGATGGACTAGCCATGAAAGGCCCCAGGGCATAAAAATAAAATCAAATTTTAAAAAATTACCTTGAAATGGAGTATGCTTACGATAAAGCTTCCAGGGTACCCTGTTGAGCAGGGCAGCCGAACTGGCACTCAGAGGTCAGTCACTACAGCCCTGGTACAAGAAGGTCAGGCTGTATTTTGAACTGGTAGCAGAACTTGACATCAGTCTATGGGGCGGATTTTGTGCGCATGCGGAGTAAAGAATTACAGTGCCATGGAAGTGTGCGCCAATGTTCCAGATGAAGGGCAGGCAATGTGTGGCAGATTCCTAACAAGGAGACCCTAGGAAGCCAATGTGTGAGGGTGAAGGGCTAATGGAGATTCCGAAAGGCTAGAGATATCAGGAATTCAAAACTTCTTCCAAGGAAGACTGCTGGCACTGAGGTGAGCTAAGGGAGTGGCCATATGTCATGAAAATGCCATGACTATATAACCCGGCTACCCTAGACTGTGGGGAGTTCATAGGATGCCACCGTGAGCCCTGGATGCTGGACATGGAGCTACAGGATTTGATGCTTGTCTTGCTAGGTTTTGGTCTTGCTTTGGTCTGATCTTTTTTCTTTTTTTTTTTTTTTAAGAGTCACAACTTCTTCAGAGCACTATCTCTTTAAAATATATTTTATTTATTTTCAAGCAGAGAGACAGAGAGAGATAGAGAGAGAGAGAAAGAGAAAGAGAATGGGCATCCAAGCACTAGAACCAAACTCTAGATCCAAGTGCCACTTTTGCTCGTCTGGCTTTACGTGGGTACTGGGGAATTGAACCCAGGTCGTTAGGCTTTGCAAGCAAGTGCCTTAACTGCTAAGCCATCTCTCCAGCCCCTGGTCTGATCTTTATTTGCTATCTTCCTATTTCTTCTTTTGTAAATGTATACTCTCTGCCATTGTATTTTGAAAAAAAATGTGACTTGGGTTTTCATTTTATAGGGTTTCAAAGCTAAAAGGTTACCTTGAGTCTCTGAAGTCTTTGGACTTTTTAATGGTATTGTGACTATGAAGACCGTGGGAGGTAGACTGAAGGTGTTTTGCATTATGATATGACCATAAGCAGCTGGGGGTCAGGAGCAGAATGCTATAGTATGAATGTGAATAGACTTGACAGGTTCATGTGTTTGAACTCTTGGTCCCAGTTGGTAATGCTATTTTTTGGAGATTGCAGAACCTTTAGGAGGTAGGACCTAGATAGCATGACCAGGTCAGTGGGGGTTAGGCTTTGAAGGTTATATCTACTGCTTCCAGATCTGACAGGATGGGAACAAGTTGAGTGACGGCTGCTGCTGTTGGGTCACAGGCTGTTCTGCCACACCTTCTCTTCTCCACAACGTCTTCATTGCCATAATGGACTGTGAAACTGGGAAAATAAGCCTTTCCACCTTTAAAAGAAGAAAGAAAGAAAGAAAGAAAGAAAGAAAGAAAGAAAGAAAGAAAGAAAGAAAGAAAGAAAGAAAGAAAGAAGAAAGGAAGGAAGGAAGGAAGGAAGGAAGGAAGGAAGGAAGGAAGGAAGGAAGGAAGGAAGGAAGGAAGGAAGGAAAGACAGGGACTTAAAATGTTTGTACCCTAACAACATGACTCACAATAGTCAAAAAGTAGAAGCAAATTTATCAATGAATGATGAATGATTGTAGTAGACAGTTTCATGATGCTGGGACAAATATCCAACCAAACACAGTTTTATGGGAGGAAGGGATTTATTTCAAGCTTATAGATCCAGGGGAGGTTCCATCAGTGGTTTCCATTTACAAATCCAAGCAGAGAGAGAGACCACCACCAGCCAACAATGCCAAAAAGCATCAAGCAGGGTCCCCACCCAAGCTCAAACCTCTCTGCATAACTATGGGCTGGAATTCAGATCTGCTCCTGTGATGGTTAAGTTTGTTGTCAACTTGATCTTTTAAATTATCTTGGGTGGGTCTCTGAGGATGTTCACAGGAAGGCAGCACTCTCAGCAGGGGGAAGGATATAAGGAAGCTGAAAATTAATATCTCTTCCTTGGAAGGAAGTGCAGGAAGGAAATTCCAGAGACTCAGGAAGCCAACAAGTGTGGGATAGGGTTGCAAGACCCCAATCTAAGGCTATATAAAGGGCAAAGAAATCTCTGCCTCCCCCCCCCACCCTCTGCCTACTTGCTGCTCTGTGTGTGTTTTGCTGGTGATGGATTTTTTCTCTCTCTGCTTGGACCTGTGAAAGGGGACCAACCCCTTTCACCATTATGGAACTTCCCCTGGATCTGTAGCTTCAACAAATCCTTTCCTCCCATAACTCTGCCTGGTTTGGAGATTCATCCCAGTGGTGTGTGAGTGACTATGAAACCCCCCCCCCCAAATGCCTTCTCCAGCCAGGCAGATAGAGATCCAAGTTACAAGTTTTAATAAAACACCTAAGTCTATGGGGGACATAAATTCAAACCACCACAAGGGATAAACGAACAGAGATGTATTATGCTAAGTGGAATAAACCAGATACAAAAACATAAATACTGTGTAAATCCACTTCTAAGAGGTAGACAGAGCAGTCACAGCCATAGTGAGGAAGTAGAGCATGGTTTCCAGGGTTGGGAAGAAGAGAGATGGGTATAGTTTCAGTAATGGAAAGTGGAATGAGTTCCAGGGAGAGATGATAAGAATGACTGCAGTGTGAATGCACTGAATGTCAAATAGCATTCAAATACTTTATGTATAGATTATTAAAATCTCAAAAAATCAGAAAAAAAACTCAAAATAAATAGATGACTAATCAAATACAAACTGTTAATTTTACTTTAAGAAATATGGGAGAGATCAGTGAGCCAAAAAGTGATCACTTGTACAATAGAGGCGCCAAAACCTGAAGGGGGGAGGGGGGTAATCAACAGCTTTCAAATTGGCCAAGAAATCCACTCAGTGACAAGGAACCCTTAATTGGAATTGGGTCTCAGGGCAAAATCCTATGGGAACCAAAAACTTGCGTTCCAAGGAGAAATTTTCTTTACTAGAGAGAGTACTCTCAACAGAATCTTGCCAAATTAGAAATGTGTATCCAATTTAACCTATACTGATCTCACTCTCTGATGGATTCTGTTTGTATTTTTCAGAAGGCAGTGAGAGAGCCGTGGTCAATCCAACTCCACCAATGAGCCACAGGCAGATGGTTGACATCCCAGCAAGAGATGAACCACCCCAGGCCTATCGTGTAGGCCTCAAATGAAATATTTGAAAGAGTGGTGGGATAAACAAGAGACCTATAACCACAGCGAAGCAGTCAACCCAGGATAAGTCAGTGAGGCAGACACCGATTTCCAACACAACCCAAAGCAGAAGTATAAAGACCTTTAAGATCTCAACAATAAAGCAGATTTAAAACTCACCCACCATGACTCAGGGAACTGAGTGGAAGAGTGGGCGGAAAGACTGTAAGAGCCATGGTGGGGGAGAATATCCAGAGACATTGCCCCCCTCAGCAACAACACACAAGGCGGGGGAAACCTAGCTGCCTCCTGTGCTATCCATAACCCCTGCCCCATGGATTGATCCAGTATGCCCACCAAGGAGGATACCCAGTGGATTGGGGACAGGGAGGAGGGAAATGAGATACCAACACAATGTTTGCTCATACAATGTATCTAATTTTGGATAATAAAGATATCAATAAAAAAGGGAATTGTGAACTTTACTTGATAGTTTTCAGGGATGGGGAGGGGGGAATTGGGGAATTCGGGATAACAACGCATTGTTTGCCCACTAAATAATGTAACTCATTATGGACAATAAATATATATTTTAAAAAAGACTTAATTTTTTGTGAGTATATTAGAGTCATGGGAAAATATAAAACAGGAGGTACAGGGATAGCCCTTATGCCCTCTGCCCCTACCCTTGCATAGATTTCCCAAGAGTGACACATTTGTACAACTGATGAAACTATATTGATATGTCAGTGTCTCCTAACATCTGTTGTTGACATTTGGACACACTCTCAGTGTTGGACATTCTTTTGAGCTTGGATAAACATATAATGATATGTACTCATAGTAGTCTGCAGAGTCTTTTCATATGTTCATACTATAAATGTATAAATAAATGTTTGATGGCATATGTTCATATGATATCATGACATATACCCACATTATAATATTCTTTAGAGTATTTTCACTGCCCTGGACATCTACTATGTTCAGTTTGTTCATGTTTCCCTTCTCTAAGATATAATCACCGCTAATCTTTTGACGGTTGTTGTAGTCAGTTCCATGGTGCTGGGATGAACATCCAAACCAGACACAATTTATGTGAGGGAGGGTTTTACTCCAAGCTTACAGATCCAGGGAAAGTTCCATCAAATGGTGAGAAAAGGCTGGCTCCCATTCATAAATCCAAGTACAGAGACACCACCAAAGAGCCAGCACCACAAGCAAGCACAGCCAGAGCTCAAAACCTCTCTGCATCCTTTTAGGCTGGAATTTAGATCCATCTCCAGTGACATACCTCCCTGTAGCAAGAGTCTGTCGGCTAGGGACTAAAGATGCCAACTCAATTTTAATAAAACACCTGGGTCTATGGGGACATATGTTCAGACTGCCACAAGTGCCTTCATAGCTTTCATTTTTCCAGCATATGTCATACAGCACACAGTCACTTCAGATTAGCTTTTTACGTTTAGTAATACATATTTAACTTTGCTCCATATCTTTTCTAGGCTTGAGAGCTCATTTAGTTAAGAATTATTTAAATGTACCATATTCAATCTATCCATCATCTACTGAAACACATCGTGGTTGCTTCTGAATTTGGCAATCATGAACAAAGCCTTTGTAAGTGTCCGTGTGTAAGTTTCTGTGTGGAAACAGGTTTTTCAACATCCAAGGAGTATGGCTTGGGGGTTATTTGGAAACAGAGTACCTTCTCAAGTGGTGGTGACATTTTGCCTTCTGATCAGCAGTGAGAGTTGTGGGTATTTTCTCTTGTCCATGGTCTGGATCTTGATAATTCACTTGTATGTGTCATTGCTGTTTCATCTGCATATCCCTGGTGGTCTATAATGCCTTCATATTCCTGTCACTTGTATTCGTCCTTGGGGAGATTTTTGTTAAAGATCTTTCACCCATGTTTTTTTTTAACTGCATCAGGTTTTTATTTCATTTCTTTTCTCTTTTGATTTATTGTTTGTTGATTGCTGCTCTGTTATTATTTCTTCGTGTCTATTGTGCTGGATTTAATTTGCTTCCTTTTTCAAGCTTCCTGAGCCAAATGCCTAGATGCCTGGATTCAGACTTTTCTTATTTTCTAACATATTCCATGAATTTCTAGGCACTGTTTTGCTGTTTCTCAGAGATTCTGTAATTTATATTTACATTTAGTTCAACATGCTTTAAAATTCTTTCTCAGATTTCTTTCTTAAACTATCTTAATTCAAAATTGTGATGTTTAAACATGAGTATTTTGTAATTTTCCAATTTTT